>LPNX011152882.1:162468-186365 GCA_001517045.1 Pseudotsuga menziesii | reverse complement strand
AAACATTAGTTTTACATTTTTGAAAAACATCATTGAGTGAACCATATTCATTATGGTTCTATTCATTCTCTCTGCTACACCGTTTTGTTGAGGATTGTATGGAACGATAGTCTGATGTGCAATTCCATGTTGACGAAGATAAGCTTCAAAAGCATTTGAAGTGTATTATTTTCCATTATCAGTACGAAGTGTACCAATTTTTTATTGTGCTTGTTTTTCAATCAATGCATGAAAGTCTTTGAATGTTTGAAATGCTTCTCATTTTGTCTTTAAACAGTATGTCCAGCACATTCTTGAGTAGTCATCAACAAATGTCATAAAATACTTGTTCCCATTTGCTGAAGGAGTTGGCATTGGGTCACACAAATCAGAATGTACTAACTCTAATTTCTTACTTGCTCTGAAATTAGATTCATGGAATGGCAGCTTACTATGTTTCCCTAAAATACATGCATCACATTTATTCTTCTCTTTAGGAATGGTGGGCAAGCCAACTACACCATTCTTTCTCAACAAACGAAGACTGTTATAATTTAGATGACCAAATCTTGCATGCCACAATGAACTAGATGACATATTACCTTCTCCATGCTGAGAGAGGTAGGCATAGTTCTGAAATCTTGCGGATGAACCCTTGAGCTTCAGCAGCTTTCCATCTTCATATCCAGTCATGATGACTTGGTTGTCAGAGGACTTTCTTATTTCAACGATTCCATCAAACATGTGGATGGAATGGCCTTGCTGTCGAATCTCCACCAAGGACAACAGGCTTCTCTGCAACTCTGGAAGATAGAGAACGTTCTTCAATAAGAAACCAGGGAATCCAGGCATCTTCAGTCGAATGGTGCCCATTCCCTTTGGTTTAATACTTGACTTATCTGCAAAGTAAACTATGCCATCTATTGTTTCATTCAGTTCTTCAAAACATTCTTTTCTAAATGT
This sequence comes from Pseudotsuga menziesii, assembly GCA_001517045.1. Lineage (NCBI taxonomy): Eukaryota > Viridiplantae > Streptophyta > Pinopsida > Pinales > Pinaceae > Pseudotsuga > Pseudotsuga menziesii. Next base: position 185,423 of record LPNX011152882.1, on the reverse strand, counting down.
CATGTGTGATGTTGCACCAGTATCAAGCAGCCAACAATATTTATAAGATGAAAGAGGAGTCATTTCATTAAATCCAAGATTACAATGTGCAACAATACAAGAATCAGAAGATACACTAGCGTCTTGGTCATTTTTCTTCTGGTTATGCTTGTCTTTGATGGAATCCCATGAATCCCAACACTGATCTGATGTGTGCCCAGTATTTCCGCAACGCTTGCACTGCAAGTCTGATCTTTTGCTTCTGCCCCCTCTGCCTCTGAAATTTCTTCTTCCTCGTCCTCTCTTGCTGCAATCTCCCTTGGAAGGGTCTTTGGATTGGTCTTTTCCAGCTAGGGCAGCACCAATACTAGATGTCAAAGAGTGCATATTTACAACTGTTAGTGTAATTTACAATAATAAACTTGATATGACAGGTAGAAATAGAAAAAATAATAACCTTGCAGGTCTACAGTCTCTGCCAAGGTGATTTACACTCTCAACTTCATATTTTAAAGTGATACAATGACAGTATATCAGCTTCAATTCGCAGCAATTTTAGGGAGAAGAAATCAGTAGATACAAAATATATCAGAATATATCAGTCATACATAGGCTTCTTTAATACAAAATACTAGCAATATGTGTTATTATTCAGCATAAAACACGGTCTTCAGCGGTCTTCATGCAATTGGTAATGTCAATCGTCAACTCGGTCACAGCAGCAGCAAATACAAGGCAATAATCTTCACATTCAGCTCCACGCAGCTAAGGTAGCTCTTCAACTTCGGTCACAGCAAACTCACGCAGAAAAATAGGGCAAAAAATAGGGTTTTTGTATGAAGTCGCAGCACTCTTTCAGAGACGTAATAACTCTCCAACGCATATATTATTCCTCCAGCACATCATATATTATATTTTGCTGTCAACAAAAAGAAGGTTTACCTTCGTTCACGCGGTCAGCAGGCAGCTCCACGCAGGTGTATGAGAGCATCAATCTTCAACAACTCTGAATGCACCAATATCAAGCAATAAAAATGTATCACAGCTCGCAGCAATGAGGGAGCAAATTCAACATGTAAGGAGAGGCCTCAATCCAATCCAGGCACCAGTTTTCAGGCGTCCTTCAACGCAGGCACCAGTTTTCAGGAGGCATACAACACATCAGAGAGTCACCTCTCTCACCCCACCAGGCAGTCTCTAGGTCGCAACAACAATTCTAGGAGGAATCTTTACCAAAAAACACTGAAAATAATCAGTTTTCACTGTCAAATCACCAGCTTACACCTTTACAAGGCTCGAAATCACCGGTCTGCAAAAAAATTAGGGTTCAGCTCGCAGCAGTTTTAGCATTCTAGCAATATACATTGCACTGTGCTGTGTAGGAGTCATGCAGCACAATCACCAGTATATATCAACGCAATCACCAGTATATTATCAGACGCAGTCTTTATATCAAATCCCAGTGTTCTTCTCCAATTCAATCTCCAACGCAGCTATTATGCAGTCTTCAAGTCGCAGGCTTCAAGCTCAACGCAGCATGCATGCAGTTCAGCATAAAAGATGGGTATTCCAAAGGTCACCAATGATTTTACCTTCAACGCAGCCTTCAACACTGCCTTGAAGAATTAGGGTTTCAGTACAGCAAAGGAATCACAGCGCAGCATACATTACACAGTCTTCACAATCTTCGTAGCGAGCTGCTTCCTTATGGTATTCACACAAAACGCAGCACACACAAATACTTCGCAGTTCTTGGGTCCTCTCATGAGATCATTTTACGATTCTCCATGCAGCATATACAACTATCCACGCAGCATATGCAGAACTAGGGTTAGAATGGCAAGATGTTCGATCCAACTTTTAATGGAAACCCTAAAAGCATTCCCAAAATACTATACACACGAGAGTGAAGATATGAAGAGGTCGCAGCACAAAGAGCTCGTAGCATACAAACAGAATGATGAATGGACTTAGCAGATAATTAAAATCGCGGCAGAGGCACAAAATATGGTTGCTACGCACCAGTCTTGAATATTCAAAATATATTCAATGCAATATTCAACACATTTCAGTACCTAGAAAGTCTCCACAGGGCGCAACTCCAATGTAGAATGCAGATATATATGATATATCAATCACACTATAATCTCAACGTAGATATCTATCAACAATATTACTCTCACCACCATGCAGCTGTCTTCACACAGAGTGCCTTCACGCGCTGGAGGAGTAACGCATATATTGCATGCGACTCGACTGGCAGACTGAAGGAGCAGTCTGGCAATGGACTGGCAAGAAGAATGCCAGTAATGGGCAGAAATGCAGCAGGAGTTATGGCAAACATCCCTGCTCTGATACCACTTGTTGGTAATAACTCCCGATTCATTGTATTACATAGCCAAATGCAAATATTTATACAATTTACAAGACGGTTGAGTTTCACCTCCCACCCAGCCTTTTCTGCTTCCTACATCAGTTATATTTATTTATTTACAAAGTATATAATCCCTACGGATTATATTCTAACATATTCAAACATGAAATATAATCTAAAACCAGAGGAAAGGGGAAGCTAGATCTAAAACCAGAACCAAAGGAGATAGGCTATTTAGGAGCTCTTAGAAAAGCTGGGTCAAACTTAGAATTAATTGACATGATGTCGTTATTTTTTTTTTTAATTTATTTATATTAAAACATAATATAATCTAAAACCAGAGGAGATTTTTTTTTTCTTATTAAAACATGAAACATAATCCAGAGGAGAGGAGAAGCTAGAGGCAATTCAATTGATGGATACAAGGAATGCAAAAAATTTACAATGACTCTTGTATATTTTGAAGTTACAATTTTTTAAAGTTGGTTCAAATTGTTATTACAAGTTAGTTGTTTGTCCACATCAAATCACTCTATGGGTTACACACATTTATATCAAGCTTATTCAAATTGTTATTACAAGTTAGTTGTTCGTCCAAATCACATCATTGTTTGGATTGCACACATTTATATTAGGTTGGTGAATTTGTTCATACACACATTTATATCACACACGTGAATTTGTTATTACAAGACATTTTAAATTCTTCTAGTTATGTATCTAACTGACCTTCCCAAGTTGATTGAATGATGGGCCTATTGGAAAAATGGAAAATCTGAAGAGGAGGCTATGATGCGGAGTGTTTATGGTTTAGAGTGGTATGAACCATTGATTACCTTTGCATTGCGTTGTGGAAGTTGGTCTTCTCCTGCTGTAAGTAGTAGCTCTGCACCTGGGCTTATGTGTTGCAAATAAATCTACCTATTAGTTCTAGAAATGAGTGTAAAAGAAAATGCATGGTGTTCTGCTTGAGCCCTAAGCTTTGCAGCTCAAAATTAAAATCAAATTAAAAGGAAACATATAAAGAAAAATAGCTGTCTAACTTGCATGGAAATGGATATGGGTTTGCTAGACTCTTTGAAAAGTCAATATCTAAATGTGTGAAAATGGCATATTTATAGACATAGAAATTTTAGATCACTGCATTTTTATGCTCGAAAATTGTTCTCATAAACTCAGAAATGCAGAATGCTATGAAGAACTTAAATTTTATGTGTTTTTGGATTGGGGGGAGGGGCTATTTTATAGGGTAAAAGGGCCATGCACGTGGCAAATTTTAATTTTAATTTTAGGTTTTTTTTTAATATGTATTTTTGGGGTATCTGTTGGCTGGACATGTTTGACAAGCCAGAAACAGATCTCGAGTGGGTCCTTCTGGAAATATATCTAGGTCAGATCTGGATCCAGATCCACAGAAACACTATTCTTCGATCTGATCCAGTAACATAGATGGTGGTACCCCACACGCACTGCAAGTGCATAAAGTTAAATTGTTGTTGGGTTTGGAAGTATGGGTTATATACTAGAAAATACAGGCCTCCAGAGTCCATTCTACCTTTTATTTTTAATTCAATCCGTTTAAATTGTATAACAATTCTTGAGTAAATCCATCTATTGTGGCATCTCTTAGACTTTGCATTTGAATGAATCCATTGCCTTGTGGTGGAAGTTGTCTTCTCCCATTGTAAGTAGTTACTAGTAGTTCTGCACCTGTGCTTATCTGCATGTGTTCTGAGTAAATCTACCTCTTAGCTCTGTAAATGAGTTATTGAAATCAAAATAACAAACATGCAGTTATGTTTAGGGCCTAAGCTTTTCCAGATCAAATCAAAGTCAAATTGAAAGCTAATGTATAAAGAAAAATGTCAGTATATCACAAATGCATATAAAGTTATACTACTGTTGATGAAGCATTTACTAGAAAATAATAAATGTATGCCTCTGGTTGAATTTTTTTTTCAATCAGTTCACAACAGTTCTTAAATAAATGTGTCTATTTAGTCATCTCTTAGACCCTACATTTGAAGCATATGATGCAAAGTGCTCTCGGATTCTACATTTGAAGCACACAATGCAAAGTGTCCTCAGTAACACAGAACCTGCCCGCCAAGCCACCAACTCTCTAAATATATATCCTAGAAGATTCTCATGCAAAGCCTAATATGAAATCCTCCCTGTTCATGATTGAAATATGGGCACACATTTTCTAACACTTGGAAATTCATTCATATGAAAATTCTCAGAAGAGAAACATTGCTTCTATGTTCATGTTTGTATGTTTTTGAGAGGGAATTTCAAAAGTAGGTGTTTGCATATCTGAATCTTTTGTTTTGTCAATGGACAGGTGCTAGTATATACATCTACTGAGGTGGAAACAAATTTGAAAGCAGCTAAAAGGGAGTATTTGCAGGCTGCTATTGGTGTCACTAATAAGAGGAAGGTCCTTATTCCAAAACTATTAGATTGGTATATGTGGGATTTTGCAAAGGATAAAAAATCCTTGTTAGAGTGGATATGTGAGAAATTGCCAATTTCTTTAAGAGATGCTATGGAGGAATGCTTGAAAGGAAAGATGGATGAATTCATTTCACAGGTGATAGAAGTATTGCCATATGAGTTTGATTTCCAATATCTTCTACCCTTGTAATTACAAACATATACAGAGCCACACAGTACAACATGGGGGCAAGATTTAATTTGAATTTGTAAACGTCATTACTATAACTAGTCAGGATAATGAAATATGGCCGACTGTGAAATTGTATTATGCTAAAATAATTGCTCTTTGTTCTGTATGGAAAAAATCATAAAGAGTATCATAAAAGTCTGCAATGGTGCAGAGTCTATATGGTAGGATGTAAAATCTCCACAAAGATTGTTGTAAGGGGGATTCAAGATATTCTTCTGATCATGTTCTACAAGCACCCTGAAGAATTATTTGGTTTGAGGTTACTTATTCTCCAGTTAAGGATGATATTTATGGTAGAAAGTTGAGAGAAGTGTTATGGGCTTGCAATCGAGGACTACTATTATGTATAGTGTGATGAAGAAAATCAAAGGTGTAATTTCAAATCTGTTGTGACTGAAATGGAATGAAGTTGTTTATGATATTGATTTCAAGCTTGAGCAAAGTCAAAGCAATGTTGTATTCTTCAAGTTTTCATTCTCAAAAATGTAAATTTTTCTGCCTAGTTGGAGGAAAATTTGTCTTAAGATGTTAAGTATTCGCAAGAATGTCTCTATATGAGTAAGACGTAACTATACCGAGTGGGTTCTTGGAACCTTCTTCATTTAAAATGGTGGGTGGTTGTACTGGTTCATGCTTTCATTTATATGTAACAGATACTTGTAAGAGTGCTCCTAATTTTTATTTCAGGCACCAACAAGTCAGCATTTCTATTCTATATAATTTGGGGTCCTGTATAAATTTACACCTTTCAATAGCTATTAAGGACTAGAAATTCCAAGAACACTTTTGAGGTTAGTTTATCTACTTTATTGCTTATGGTTAGTGAAAAAATCAAGTTAGCATGAAGACCGAATGTTGTTATTGCCGCAGTGCTTTCTTATGACAGAAGTGTAATGATCTCACATAAATGAAATCTCAGATCGATGCATAAATGATGCTTTTAATTTTGTGTTTCTGTTTTATATTAGTAGCTGAAGAATAGAAGGTATATTCAAGTTTTCAAGCCGATGGACAATCTAAGTTATTAGTACTGATAATATGGATAATCTAGATTTCCTCTTAAAATTAGTTAGGCCATGGTCTAGCAGTAAGGTAATGATGACCTAGGTTCAAATATGGCTGAACTTGCTTTCCCTTGTTAATAAGGGAATATGTTTGTATAGGGAAAGCAAACAAAGACTTTTGGATGCAGTTGCTTGGTAAAAGGGATCTTTGGGCTTGACTCTGAGAATTCCCTTTTTAATATGGGAGGAGTTTTTACTACGCTTTTCTTCCAAAGGATTGAATCTGAGAATTCCCTTTTTAATATGGGTGGAGTTTTACTATGTTTTTTTTCCAAAGGCGTTTTACTACGTTTGACTCTGAGAATTCCCTTTTTAATATGGGTGGAGTTTTTACTACGTTTTTCTTCCAAAGCAAACAAAGACTTCTGGATGTGGTTGCTTGGTAAAAGGGATCTTTGGGATTGACTCTGAGAATTCCTTTTTTAATATAGGTGGAGTTTTTACTACGTTTTTAATGTGGGTGGAGTTTTTACTATGTTTTTAAGTGGTACCATATGAAGCATTGTGCACTCTTGAAGTTCAAAGGCGTGTCCCATGAAGATGAACTAAATGGATTTTGCATGTAAATAACAAAAACTTTAGCGATTAGCATTTACAGTAAAATCTAGTGTAGCCAAAATACCAAAACCTACACCATGGGTGTATAACTGGTAATTTTGGTTTAAGAAAACTATGGATAATCTATTGGGTACTTGCAGAGTGCTAGAATTATATTGTGGAAATGCCCTTAACAAGAGGATCTTTGATTCGCATAGGGAGTTTTAACATGCAAGAGTTCACCTCTAATCTTGTGCTAATGTTAAATTTGATGTACTTCAGTGAAGCTTCTATATTAGTCATTTTTTCTGCGAATCAAGAATGCAATTACTATCCATGCTGAGCCACCAGTGAAGAAGATCGGTTTATTAACAATGAACATTATACATATTTAAAAATTTCACATGCTTGTTATAAACACATTTGAAAGGTATGATTAAAAAGGCTCATATTCATGGAGTTGTTGAAGTTTATACCATAAGAAAATGCATGTCTTCTTGAGGGTGATCTTTGCATAGACAATCATATCATATAATGAAATCTGAAAGCTGATATTTGTTTTTGTCCTATACTCGGGTAAAATAAGTTAAGGTGAAAAGTGTAGACATAGATATGGTTTTGTAAGCACATATGAGTATAGCCATAGTTTGTAGCATATCCACTATATGGTTAGAAATTAGTAGTTTTAAGAACATTGTATTGGACATGATTTGGGTAGGAACTAAGAAAACAAGTTGATTAATATGGAGTAAAGAAAAAATGGGACCTAGTTGTTTTATTTTTTGGTGGTTAAGTTGGTTATGGTTTATTTCCTTTCTAAGAACCAGTTCCTCCGATATCTTTCTCATTCCGAGATGAGGCACCATGTCTTTTGATTTGTGCAGATCCTACATGTCATCTCGATTGTAGTTTCGATTAGACACAAGGATTGCAACTAGATTCAACATAAATTTCTCTGGGTAGAAAAACTTTTCGGGTACTACCAAAATCTCACTATCAGTGCCACGATCATCCATACTGCCATATTCTCAATTGGATTTGGCCTAGAATCAGAATCTTTGCTTTCTTTGCTATACATGAGGTCATCAACCCTCGCTTGATTTTCAAGACCACAGTGCACCATATCTTGTTTCTGACATTTTCGTCCTCCATAGTAAGATCAGAAATCCTTCTTTATGACCAGGTGGCTTTTCCTGGAATAGCGTTGGGATCTTCGTAAATTATCGTTTGCAACAAGTGACCTCTCTCAATATTGGCACAGAATATATATTTATTCTCCATTTTTTTTTGGCTCACTTCAATGTTACACTTTTTTTTCTCACTTACCCACTAACAACTACCTTAATGGCATATTATTGCACCTTCCTTGGGGTAATTGCTAGTCGTAGATGTATTGACAGTTTCCATTATCATCGCAAGAAAAGATTTCTAAAGGATGTCATAGAGGAATTTGGCAATTCAGCGTACTGTAAGTTGTGGACGATGAAGGATCATAGATTGGGCCACTTGAGCAATCAATACTTGGACAAGGCTTGTACTTGCTCCACACTAAGTCACTTGCCGGGTCCATAAGGGCAGAAAAGGATATACCAAGTGGCGTACCAATTGAAATTTGTATGACATAGTCTGCTAACCCTGAGTTGATGCTTAATGGATTCTAGTAAGCATTCTGCAAATTATCTGCAGAATGCTTTAACTTGATCTTTTCAAGTCTCTATTTACTGCATTGGACTGCACCTGTCCAGTGCTGAGTGGACACAACAAGAAAATCCATCTTTTAGCACAACTTATAGTTTATGGTGTTAAAGTGGTTTTATTAGCACCACTTACAATTTTGTGGTGTTAAGGTGGTGGTATTAGCACCATTTACATTTTGTGGTGTTAAAGTGGTGGTATTAGTACCACATATATTTTGTGGTGTTAAAGTAGTGTTAGTGTTTATTAGATATTATGTTTTTACTCGTGTATATTAAAAGAAATGCCATGTTGACAAGTACCATAAAGTGGTGCTAATAATTATTTGGTACATGTAGGATCTATTTATGAGGATTTTCACCATAAACAAAACCATTTCATAAAGAATTATTTTGTAAATAATTTAATTCACTTATTTATAAAAAAAATTTTCAGTCAAATAAATAATCAAGACTAACTTATGAGTTTTTACACTACATCTCAACAAATTCAATTTCTTATTTTTTACATTATTTAAATAAATAATTTCACATGGTTCAATTCAATTAAATTATTCATTTTTAATACTAATTAAAAAATAAATACTTGGAACTCTTAATATTAACAAATAATAAAAATAACCATTTTTTAATTATTAATTTATAACATAGCTATAAAAAATATTTTTAAATTGAATTTTTTATGTTAATATTATTAAATTTGTTGATGGACATTAGTATTATTATTAGGTTTTTAATCACTAGCTTAGGTATATCTTTAGCACCACAAGTTATCCCCATGATATTAATGGTGATAGTATTTGCTAATCTTACCGGAAATGGCATACCACATCATATATGTTAATTAGAGAAGTGGTGTATGATACTTTGACAAGTACAATAAAGTGGTGATTAGTACTTTACCACATTGACACCTATAAATCAATTTTAATTATGAAGGTCTACACAAACCATAAAAGAATTTCACAAGTAGCTATTTTCTAAATAACCCACTTCAATGATTTATTGTGCTATTTTATTCAAGCAAATGAATATTTTTAATGACTCACAACACACAAATGGACACACACATATAATTATTTATTTATTTTAAAATAATTGATTTGTCTGTTTACTTTTATATTATTGTCACTTCAAATAAATAAATATATGCATTTTACAAAATTATTATTTAACGAGGATCAAATGTAATCAATTTTAATTTATTAAGATGATAAAGTTAGTGATAAAAGTGTTTTGAATTGAAATTTAATTGTTTGAATGGTAGTTTTTTATTAATAGTAATAATTAATTATCAAATTGTTTGAAGGGTTTTTGATCTATTAGAAAGATGTGAGCATTATGTAAGGTATGAGGGCCCTACATGGTTGAGGGAGAAACATCTGCCTTAAGTCCTATAGGAATCTTATAAACATATATGGCCAATAAAAGCACCTAAAACCACCATACATGGATTTGTGGGGGTATTCTGAACATATGTTTGTGGATATCAATACTATTATGAAATTTTGATAAGTGCAAATGGGACTAGGAATCATTTGCATGGTTAATGGTGAAAACCAATCCTTAGGCACTAAATGATGCTTTTAGGTATTCAAGGCTAATATAGATGTAGACACCTCCAACCACAATGCATGACTTCTCAAGGGGATCCTTAGCCTTAGAATAGGGATATGGGTGGAATTTGCAAGGTTTTAAGGACTAGGTATGGGTCTTGGGGCTCTAGACATGGACAATGGAGGAAACTTGAAATTTATATCATAAAGGCACTATCTAAGATTCTATGGTCAATACGAACACTTCAAATTACTATACAAGACCAACTGAGGGTATCCTTGACGTATGAGTTGATATACACATTCCATAAGGAGGAATTGGGCAATAGACATTGGTCTTGATTCCTTTCACATGGTCAATGAATGAAACATAGCCCTTAAGCTCTAAAGTCACATTCTATACACCCAAGGCCCATATAAATGGCTTGAATCAACACACATGACCTATCAAGGGAATATTTCACCTCTTAATGGAAATATTAGTGACATTAGAAGGATTTGAATAGTAGATGCGGGTATCAGTATTTTGAACATGGTATACAAATAAAATATTGGTTTTACAACCTAAGAGAAACTTTTATACATATAGGGCCAAGAAAAACACCTCAACCCACCAGAAATGACCTCTGAATGATACCCTTCACCTAACAGTGGGATGTTGATGACATTAAGAAGTAGTTCAACATTATGTATAGATCTTGGAGTTGATAGCACGGTTGGGGGAGAAAACCTAAAAATTAGGGCATAAAGGAAGATTCTAGTTATCTAAAACTTAGAGAAACAACTCAAGATGCAAGTACATAACATCTCTTAAGGGTATCATTTTATTTTGAGTCGGGATAAGTGAGCCATTGGAATTGAAGTAGTAGGTATGGATTTCAAGGAATTTGATATGTTTTGGGGAGTAAATGTGGGGATATGACTCCAAATAAATATTATAGGTACTCATGGTGATCAACAATACCTCAAACCACCACCTAAGACCTCTCAAGATTATCCTCATCTTCAAGTGGGGATACAGGTGTCATTAGATCATTTTGGATACTAGGTATGAGTCTCTATGCCTCGAACATGATTAAGGAAGGAAAGTTAGGCCTTGTTCTATAAAGTAAAGTTATATGTATTTAGGTTAAAGAAAAATGCCTTAATCAACCAAACATCAACTTGTCGAGCATATAATTGGCCCAAGTATGTGTCTTAGGGTCTTGGAAATGGATGGAAGACAATGCATATCCTAATCCTTTAAATGCATATTAACGGAATATACTCCCAAGAGTGACTCATTCAACTAAAATGCATGATCTCTCAAGGGTGTATTTGAACTCAAAACGGTGATGTGGACACCATTGAGCACAAGGGATTGTTCACAAGGCCTTGATTATGGTGGATGGAGGAAACCTAGGACTTATTACCTAAAGGGAAATTCTCTTATTCCAATGCTAATAACAATGCCTTTAACAAAGAAAAATTGCCTCTCAATGGGATCCTTCACCTTCAATAGAGCATATTGGAAGCATTATGGTATTTTGTGAACTATGTGTAAGTATTGAATCCTAAACCAATATAGTTTGTTGAAACATTATCCTTAGTCCTAAAATGTAGCCTTTGAAAGTCAAGGGGAATTAATAGACCCTTAACATACCACACATGGCCTCTATGTAGGATATTTGGCCTCTGAGTTGTAATATGGAACCATTAGAAGGTTTTTAGCACCAAGGATAGGTCATGGGACCATAGACATGTATAAGAGAGGAACCTAAGCCTTAGTATTTAAAAAAATATTTTAGGTATCCTACTTCAAGAACAACACCTTGAACCATTGCACTCAATCTCCTCAAAGTATCATTTTCCTCCAAGTTAACATAATCTCCTCGGAGTATCCTTGGATGCAAAGTTAAGATATGGGCACCATTCGGATTTTTTGAGCATTATGTTTAGGTATTGAGGTATTAACCATGTTTGGTGTAGGAATATCATGTATTGGGATATATAGGAAACTACTAGGCCTAAAGGTCTAACAATGATGTCTCCAACCACCCAAGTTAACCTCTAAAGGGGATATATGTCGTTATAGTCGAAATATGTACTCTGTTAAGAATTTTTTGTGCATTAGGTATGGTTCTTGGGGACCTAGACATGATTAAGGAATGTAAACTAGGCCTTAGGACCTAAAGGTTTAAGGAAGCTTCTAGGTGTCTATATCTAAGAATGACACGTTGAACAACTACAATAGACCGTTTTATGGTATCTTTGGCGAATGAGTGGGGATTTTTGTGGCACAAAGAGAATTTGAGGATTAATTATAGGAGTGAAAACCTTTCACATGGTTGGGGAGAAAATTGTGGGACTTAGGTCCTAAAGGAAATTTTAGGCATCTTTGGCTAAGAACGATGTCTACAACCATGACAAGTTACCTCCCAAGAGCCTAGTATTCATCTAAATGGGGACATTATTGCCATTCCTTTGTACCTAGTGAAATCATTGAGGCATTAAAATCCATGATCACTACCTCAAACCACCATGAATGACATTGGAGTGGTATCAATGACACTATATATTTGGGTCTAGTAGCCTTACGGTCTTGGACATGGTTAGTGGAGGAGACCTAAACCTGAGCCTTTGAAGGAATCTTATAAACATATAAAAATAAGTAGGTAACCTGCACCGACTAACCACACATGGCCTATTTAGGGTATAATTGGCCTATGATCCAATATGTATGTGCCATTAGGTGGTTTTAATAATTATGAAGGTGTGTTAGGGCCTTCAAAATGGAATTATAGGGATGAATATCATTCCTTTGGCTATAAACAAAACATTAAAGCATATAGAGCCATGCATAACCCCTCAAAGAATCACACATAACTTTTCATGGGTATCCATGGTGCTATGTATCTAGGTATTGTAGTATTAGGACCTTGGACATGGTAATGGAGGAGATCTGCAACTCAAGTGGTAAAGGAATATTCTAAGCATGTAGGGATAATAAACTTTCCTCCACCAAGAACACATAACATTTTGGGGGTATCATTGGCAAATGATTTATGATGTCTATGTCATAGGAAATTAGGAATAATTTCCATGGAACAATACCATCCTTTTGTCCCTAAAGAAGCAATTGAGACACCATGAACAATTCCTTAAATCACCATCGGAATTTACATATGAATATTCAATCCATTAAGGGATTTTAAACACTAATAATGGGACTCAAGTCCCCTGACATCATTAATAAAAGAAAGCACAATTCCCTGAAGGAAGCTTCAAGTAATCTACATCTAAGAACAATGCTTTCAACTACCACGCCTGACCTCTTAATGGACTCACTTGCATTTGAGCGATGATATGGATTCCATTCGAATATTTTGAGCTCTAGGTATTGATATTGAGTACCTTAACATGGTTGGGGTTAGGAAAATTGGGCTTTAATCACTAATGAATATCCTAGGCATCTAAGGAAAAGAAGGACACCTCAAACTAGCACACATGGCCTTTGTTTAGGTATATGCATGGAATTAGATGGTTTTCAATAGTAGGTATAATTCTTGGGGCCCTAGATATGATCAATAAATGAATCCCATGTCTTATATCATAAAGGAATTTTCAAGCAATCTAAGTCTTTGAAGCACTACAATTGACCTCCAATGTAATCCTTTCCCTCCAAGTGGGGATGTTAGTTCCTTTATAACGTTCACATCATTAGGTATGGAAATTGGATCCTTGACATGTTTAGGGATGGAAACTAAAGCCATGACCAATAAAATAAGCTTCTAGGAAGACAATCCTAAATGACACCTTGAACCACTAGCCATGATCTCCAAAGAGTGTCTCTAGCATACAGGATATGGGGATATCTTTTTCATTATGAGGTTTAACACTAGGCATAGGCTTTAGGTACTTAGACATTATTAAAAGAGGAAATGTGGTTCTTATTCCATAGAGGAATATTTTAGGTATCAAAGGCTCTCTATTTGTTTCTCCCTTTCCTATTCCCCCTCCCCCTCTTTCTCTCTCCCCCTTTCCCTATCTCTCCCCCCTCTCTTCCTCCCTCCCCATGACCCGCCCCCCACTCTCCCTCCCTCACTATGACCCCCGCTCTCTCCCTCTCTCTCTCTTTCTCTTTCCCTATGTGTCCCCATCTCCCCAATCTCTCTCTCTCTCTCTCTCTCTCTCTCTCTCTCTCTCTCTCTCTCTCTCTCTCCTCAATTTTCCTCCACTCTAAAAAATGTTTCTTACCTTCACAAGGCCCATAAACATTTAAGATTGTCAAAGAAATGCCTAGTTATTTTCTAAAATACTCTCAGCCTAATCCTAAATGAAAAGAAAGAGAGTTCATTAGCAAAGTATTTCTATTCTAATTACTAAACAAACCCCTTGGGAATTTTTTTTGAATCTAGTGCAAAAAAATTCCACCCTGACAACCAATTTCTAAGATAAGAAACAACCTAGTCATCCTTTTCCCATAGTTTCTTACATAAGCATAGCATAAGGATCATGAAGTTCAACCAACCCTTTCAAATCCAATTTCTTAGCTTGTATCCCCAACCATCTAATATTGGACCAATATGAGGTCATGCATAAAACCTTGGTTCATTCTATTCACATCCACCACCAAATTAACAAACAATGGGATGGATACTTGCAAATGTTGGAGCACAACTACAAAAATCCACTCATGCCTATATAGAACACTCCCAAGTTCGAAAGCATTTGGGGGAAGGGAGAAGAAGTTCAGAGACTAGAAAACTATCCAGTCTTTTGATGATTCCCTCATCCCCATCTCTCCCACTTCTCCAAGTGGGGACAGGAGAGTGAGGGGCCAGGTCCACCAAATTGTTACTTGCCAGTAAATGAGTGAAATAATGGTATATAGGGTCAGCATGAGCTTTTTTACCCCAAATTTCTGAGGCTGAGAGAGTAAAGTTCAGATTCCCTGCAAGTAAGAGATTAGGTAAGACAAGTAAACCACCAGTAAGTATATTATCATAGAAGCAAGCCCTGTTAGAGTAAGGGTCGTACCACTTGAGGATTGAAATTTCACCACTAAGGCCCTTGAAATTGGCCTTGATAAAAATGTCTGCAAAGGAAGCAAAGGCTTTGCACTGAACAACAAAAGGGTTCCAACTAGTGAGAAGGACTCTAGAGAGGCTAGTGGAGTTAATGGCACAGAATTCCCAGCCAGATTTAAGTTTGGAAAAAGATGTAGAGCATGGAAATAGTTACACATGGTTTCTTGAATGAGGATCATATCAGGATTTTAAGGACAATAATAAGGAGCGAAGAGCTTTTTGTTTGGTAGGCCCTCCAAAAACATGAATATTCAAGGAGACAATTTTCATTGGGAAATAATCTCATCAGGTGACAATGCTATAAGTGCATGAGAGGAAGACACAAAGGAAGAAGGGGGAGCTCTAGCAACTACCTTCAATCTGACAGAAAGAGCAATATAAAGACCAGTATCCCCTAAGTCACCCAGAGGGACAGAGGGAGGAATGGTCTTTCTAGACTTGCAGATAGTAACATTTTCAAATATGATAGATTCCAATGGAAGTGTAGAGGGTGAGAGAGGAGACCTATCAAAGAAAATAGAGAGGGATTTAAGGATGGAAGGATCCATAAAGGAAGGTGAGTCGCAAGGACTTGAGGGATGAGGAGGGGGTGGTGCAGGAATAATGCTCAAGAGAGGGGGGGATATTTAGAAGTAAAGAGGGAGGGATCTTCAGTGTTTGAGACATGAGGTGGAGGGGGGTAAGCTGGAACTAGTTGAGGATAAAGGTTGTGGCTAAGGCTCTGGAACAGACAGAGGAGGGGTATCCAGAGGAGAGATAATAGAAGGAGTGTCAACAATGCTGATAGGGTGAGATAAACAAGAGCGATTCTCTACATCCTCAATGTAAAGGAGTTCTCCTTTCGTAGTATCATCATAAACTGTGAGGGAATAGGATCGATAAATACCATCATGTGACAAAGCTTGTACCTCCTCAGACTTACGTGACACATCAAGAGGTGAGCAGGAAGAAGACTCAGAAGGGGAGAAACCCTTAGAAATGGGAAGACCATGAAGGAGGGAGGTATAAGAATCCTGGAGATGACCTATAGCGTGACAAAAGTTGCATCTAAAGGGGATATTGAGATAATCTATTTTTTTATAGATAACCTTCTCTCCACAGTCAATATCAATATATGCAAGTACGCCTTTGGAGGCATCAAGTTCAACAAGGAACTTAGACATGCGTTTGTAAAAAATGAGATGAAATTCCTTCTCTAGTGCAAAAAAATGCCTAATGGAATTAGCAATACAAGTGAGGAAATCCTTGTTCCACACAGGAAAGGGAAGGGTCGATGAGAGAACACAAAAATTTCGTTTAAAAACCCTCTCCCAGAGGGGGTCAAAGTTGGAGTGCCACCGACTAAGAAGCAAATAACCTTTCTGGATGGTCTAGAGGGTGTTCAACACAAGCATGGCATCGTTTTCCTTAATAAAGACAAACACTAACCATTTATTCGCCAGGAGACTAATGGTGGGGATGTAATCTAACAAGGGTTTCCAATTGTGAGTGGCCTAGTTGACCCACTCTTCTTTACTCAATGCACAATACTCAAGACGACTAATCAGAGCTATGCAACATAGAGAATCAAATCGTTCCATCAAAACATCCTGACCAAGGATGTACTTGTGCTTTGAATCAAGAGCTTTAAACACCTTGGACTTTCAACGAGAGTGGTAGGAAGGATTGACTCTGGGGTGAGGGATCCCCATACCTCCTACTGAGGTGGGAATAGGACCATGCTCCAACGACATGTCGTGGATTCAAGGGACCAATAGAGCGAGGCCTTTTGGGGAATCAGACAAGAGATGAAATCCGTGCAAGGGAGGAAACGGAGAAAAAAAGACATAAAGTTCAAACCCAACAAAACCGAAGAAGGTTGTAGAACCCTAAGTAGATCCGAAAGGGGAGAGGGGAGGAAGAGAGCTTAAAATACAGACCAACAAAAGATACCCATGACCCAAAAAAGCAGTAAAACATCTATAGGAGGACCAGAAGTCCTAGAAAAAAACAAAAGGATCTACAAAACCCTAGAAGCCTAACCGAGACTCGGCATATAGCCCTGAAACGCTAGGGAGATAGGAAGAGGTGTAGTTCCCACTTATTTTTACATGCTTGGTACTAAGCCCTCCGAAATGCAGGGTGGAATCCATGTGGATAAAATAAACACCGGGCTGAAGTAGTCAAAGGTAACCCATCCCAAAACGCTAGAAAAATAAAAGATAAGGTCAAGAAAGGGTACCTTTTATTGCGGTGTGACAGGGAGCAGAGCAGATGATGTGACCTCCAACAGAGTGAAAAACACCGACACCGAATCCCCCATAATCCTATAATCACAGAGCTTCTAACAAAACAAGGTGGCATAGGGAAAAGTGCCATAAACGATGTTCATTTCCAAAAGGTGGTGAATCAATCGTGACCACACCAAAGTTAGGAAGATAATCCAACAAACAAGGTAACCGCTAGTGTGTGACAAATGTAGAAGTGAAATCCACATAAAATACCACATTCACCATCGTCATACAACTCTGAAACCATACCCTCAATCCACCATTAACCATGCTCCTCCATTCCCTGAACCAAGGTGTCTTTTTCTGTGATTTGTTGTGTATACATTTGAATTTATGGAGAAGGATCTTATGATATAGATACCTTAAGGTTATTATTGAATCGGTTTATCTTTTAAAACAAGTAATCCCTTGCTATTGGTTGCAATTCCTATCCTCTATGCAAATTCAATTTCATTTCTTCTAGTGGTGTCAAAGATTGTTATCTGTTTTGTATATGATGTTGATGAAAATATCCTCTCGAACTTTGTTCCATGAATTCGTTGTTCAAGAACAAATAAAATTTACACATAAATTTTTAATATATAAACAATGCGCATTAAAAAAAAAACTTTAATAAAAAATTTTAATACACATTTTTTTGGTGGTCTTATTAATAAGTGAATTTGTAACATCTTTATTTTTATTTTTCTAAATATATTTATTTACATTTCATTCAAAATCACTTATAATCTATAGTTAAAACAAAGTAAAATTGTAACATCACTAATTAGAAAAAGAAAAAAATAAAGAGATTTAAAAAAAAAATCTTAAAAGTTTATTTATTTGTGTTAGCATTAAACTTAAATTTCCCATTGATATTTTTAAATTGGTTAAATTTCCAATTGATCTTCTTAGAGTATAGTATATTTTAACATATTTGATATTCTATTTATAATATATATTTGATATAAACAATTGGTATTCCTATATAAGTTTACAATGGTATTTTATAAGTAATGCTTGGGACTTTCTTTTTGCCAACGAATTATATGAGTGGCTTAATCTAACCGGTTGGAGTATTATATGTGTTTACATGTATAGATCAGTCATTCTTAGGTATTCACTTGCTACATAGATGCTTTTATGTTCCCGCCTAGGGTTTAATTTACCGTTTATAATTCGTTGGCTTAATCTAACCGGTTGGAGTATTATATGCCTTTACATGTATAGATTAGTGATTCTTAGGTATTCACTTGCCACATAGATGCTTTTATGTTCCCTCCTAGGGTTTAATTTACCGTTTTTGGAGTTTTATGAAGTTATAATAATTTATATGTTTCAGAATTTTTTGTTAAAAGACAAACGAGCCAAAATAAAAAAAGAATTTACATGTGGTAGATAGATAGTTGAGAACAACTTAAAATTCATAGCTTTACACTTCCATCGATCCATATACCAACCAAGTTAATATCTGGTATGTTAACCTATTAAATGCGGACAAAAGGAGATAATTATTCTACCAAAAGATTAATCCTTTTGAGAAGAAGTGCAAGGGTTCTTATATATGGTTTTGAGGGAAAGTCACAGACAAACGAAGGAGCCCTAGCCGCCACATCCACCATGATTTTGTTTCTCTAGTCATTTACTTCCTTAGTTTTGGGTTCCCTATGGAGGGATGCAGTTTTTAGAGTCGATAGAGAAGCTTCCGATAGCTTTGTATGCTACCCTAGCCACCTCCTTCGACATGCTCCTGTTCCTTTGTGGTTTTACTTCCCTGGTTTTACTTTGTATAGCAGGTTGTTTTCGCGACGGTGGTAGATTATTCTTTGGCAGTTGTGGCGGAAGTGGGGGTTCTTTTGATGGTAGTAGTGGCAGTACTATCTTTGGCAGTAGGGATTTTTTTAGAAGGTTGTGGTGGTGGGGTTATGGTGCTTGGAGTTGTGGCAATACTATCTTTGGTAGCGAGGTTATTTTGATAGGAGGGCTTGGGGTCCAAGAAGCACGACGGGTGACGCCTGTGAAGGAGAAGGGTTTGCGGTCCAAGAAACCTTCTAACATGGTTGACTCCCTATAGCGGTGCGACTGTCAGGGATGGGATGAGACGCAGCAAGATGATGTCCTTGATGGTGGAAACACTAGAGGAGGAGCTTTCTGGGGTAACGGTGGCAAGTTCTCTGTTGACATTTTGATTTCTGCATCAATATTTGATTTCATTTTATTAGCTCTTTGATCTTGAAACAAAACTTTACCAAGTATTGGTGAGGGTTTGACTTGCAATTTCAAGGTTGTATATTCTGATTAGTTTATTTTAATTATTATCCTTACCCAGTACGTTTATGTTGCAAGGATTGGATTTTTTTTTGTTCACAATCATTATTCTTATATTCCTAAACCCTTGACTTGTTTGATTTACAACTGTAATAATAATTTCCTTTGTGGCAAAGTGTTTGAGAAGCTTGACCAGATGGTCTTCATGGTATGATCATTAAGTTGCAATTTTTTTTTAAATCAATTCCCTTCAAGCTTTAAATACTGTTAAGATATAATTGACGTCTTCCACCTTTTTTTTATTCTGTTTTAGACAGAGAAAAACTTGGCATTTTTTTAGAGACAATGATAACTATGGCCCTAGTTAGGCATCCTCTACAAGAAAATTTTCATTTTGATGCTCAATTCATCAATGGATGACTGAATAGTTTGACTAAGGATTGAACCCTAATACTGGGTTTTATGTTGGGTTATTGGGTGAGACTGCGATTAGGCAAGAATATATCAGATAAGAAATTTATCCAGCATGAAGGTGAACCTGTCATGGTAAAATTCACCTCTATAAAGGTGGCCTCTAGTGCATAGCACCCCCGTCATTCATGAAAGTAAAACAACACTACAACTTTTCCTGGTAGGCAGGTGCCCAAGCTCCACGCGGTACTCCAGTAGCAGACAGTGTGCGCTACCTTGGCTCTCACTATGTATGGATTGTAAATGTGGATAGATTGTAAATAATATAAGTTGGTAATGTGATTTCGTGAAGCCCTGCTTTGGGTTCCTTTGATCTCTGGGTTCCTTCGATCTCGCTTTGTTGAGGTTAGTCAACAAGAGTCTGTTTTCGGATCGGGTAGTTTCAAGAGCACTTGTTGAAGTTCGTAATGGGTGGGATTGTGGCATCACTTCGTTGGGTAAAAAGTAATTGAGCTCTGCCTCTGGCTTGTCTCTTTCTGTGAGTGTGGTTTTGTGTTTCATAGATGCGTTGTTGTTCATATCTCCATGTATATATGATGCATGGTGTTATAAACATAGCCAGGTATTAGATATAACCGGTTGTTTCATAGCTCAAATTGCTATATCTTTGCATGGTTTCTACCTTGTAGTAGGTGGATAACATAACATCAAAAATACTTAAAAAAAACTCTGTAAACATAGAGTTAACAGGCTTGAGACGTGTTGTGACACATTCTATCCAGTGGTTTCCCCTTACTTTAACTTTTTGAGGAATTTGGGATATCATGACCTTTGTTATTCATAAAGTTTGAAAGGTGTCATTGTATATGTAAACTATGAATCCCACTTATATTATATTTTATAAGTTGCACATTGTTCCAGGTTTATCTTTTGGTATAGAGCATATAATCCACATACTTTTCCTATATAAATGAATGGTATATAAGTTAAAAATAAATAAAAATTTATTGAATATTGTACTAAGGATTACTTTAATTTTTCTATTTTTTTATTACAGATTTGCTTAACGAGCCACCTACCCTTTCAACTATTAAATAGTAATATATTTGTATTTAGTGAATCATTAGGTTTATCATTAATAGCTCATATAAAGGGAATACAACCCTATGCTTAATGGGCTTTAATTTCTTTCAATTTTTTAATGGTGTTATTAGCTTTGGCCCGAGATTATCTGCATGTATCTCAGAGATGCTTAATGATCCTTTTATATAAAAGTTCATGAATATAATATTTCTTTTGTCGACGTGAGAAAGCTTATGCTACACGAAATCAACTAAGAAAACTCTTCATAATATTTATATAAAGGACTTATGTTTTTATCATTATATATATATATGATTTATATTTTTTCTAAAGAATTTATATTTTCTACCATTATATATATAATTTATATTATTTTAGACATTTATTAATTTATGGTGCTATGCATTAATATAAAAAGTGTATATATTAAATCGCATTAATAATATTTTGGTATACAAGTTTTTATATATTTAATGACATTAAAAATAATTTGGTACTTTGCATCACAGAGTTTCAATTGATAATAAAATAGTTTGGTTTCAATTTATAATAAAATAATTTGGTGTTTTAATAATAATTTCAATAATAAAAGTTTCAAAATAATTTGGTGTTTTGCATTATAAAATTTCAATCCACCTAGGATTAATTTTGGTGGTGTGTACCATAAAATTTCACTTCACCTAGGATTAATTTTGGTGGTTTGCATCATAAAATTTCAGTCCACCTAAGATTAATTTTGGTGGTTTGCACCATACACCATGGAATGCCACATATTCATTTAACATCAAAATCAATTTTTTTTGACAAACACCACTTTTGCACCATAAATCTTAGCACCACTTTAGTATCTCCACATTTTCACCACTTTTGCACCACTATTTGAAAATTGAAGATTTCCCAAATCCTTTACAAATAGTGTTGCTAATGTGAAGCTTGTAGTGGAATAT
Organism: Pseudotsuga menziesii; assembly: GCA_001517045.1. Lineage (NCBI taxonomy): Eukaryota > Viridiplantae > Streptophyta > Pinopsida > Pinales > Pinaceae > Pseudotsuga > Pseudotsuga menziesii. Next base: position 163,503 of record LPNX011152882.1, on the reverse strand, counting down.
AGTGTTTGCGGGAAGCAGTGAATCTATATGCACAAGCTCTGTTCTAAATCCATTGCGCGCCTGCACAGAATTTGACGCATGCATGCATTCCATTAAACTAAGAAATACATAGAGCAATAGCAAGGGAAAAAGCATAAGCTGGCGTTTGCTGTTAGCAGCAGGAGATGGAGAAACTGATTTTCCAGCCATGCCGTAATGTAAGCAGGAAGACAATGAAGGGAAAACGTGTTCTCCTCCACTCAACGGTCTTGTATTTATATTGATTGGAGCTGGCCAGTCTGTTTCATTAATGATTTGAGTCAAAGACACCAGAAACAAGAATCTTCGCTCACGGAATCATTTTCCTTAATTTTGTGCGAAACCTATTTTAATGATTTTAAAAGAAAATTGTTATTTGGTTATTACATTTTTTTTAATAATAATAATAATAATAATCTATTTTTAAGGTCAACGCAGCGATTTAACTGCTAAAGTCTACAGAGGTGTATATACACTACCCCCTCTGGATTTGAACCCGTGACCTCGTAAGAGGAAACACATGCTCTTAACCATTAGGCCCACTCATGCTGTAGTTAATATTGGGTTAACTTAGTCCCTAACGGAATCAATTTAATGATGTAAAAAAAAATTGTTCAAGATTGTTAATTGATTTTTGGAATTTTTTAATAATGGGTTGACTTAATTTACGTCAGAGAGTGCAAATTTTTATTAAAACTTTTATTAAAAATATGTTTGATTTGGCTTAATTATTGAACATCATACTTTTATTAAAAATATGTTTTGATTTGGCTTACTTATTGAACATCAAATAAATTAGTATGTTATTTTGAAAAAATTGTTTATGATTTTTGCATTTTTTAATAATGGGTTGACTTAAGTTATGTCAAGAAAGTGCAAATTTTTATTAAAATATCTAATAAAAATATGTTTTGATTTGGCTTAATTTATAAAGATCATATAAATTAGTCTATCATTTTGAAAAAATTATTTATTTATGAATAATCAATTTTATTTTTAAAAACATATTGTTTATTT
>LPNX011152882.1:87468-157468 GCA_001517045.1 Pseudotsuga menziesii | reverse complement strand
TTTATTATGCAAAAGAAAGAAAGTTACATGAGCTTCTCATAATCGATCAACTAGCCAAGGACCCTTTATGCTCTTTAAATAGAGATCATAGACCAATCGGTTGTTAAGCCATGGATCAATGGTAGGTATGATCTAAGAGAAGTTGAACCATATGATCACTCTATGTCTAGAACATATCGTGACCGTCAGATTAGAATATTTACAAATGCATACTAATGCATACTAAAGAAACACACTTTTACCTAACAGATATATTACACAAGTTGATCTTAACTAACTCCTAAGTGTCTAAATATCCTAACAATCATCACCATCATCTTCATGCTCATCATCATCAACATCAACATGATCATCATCATCATCATCATCATCATCATCTCAACATGATCATCATCATCACCATCAACATCATGAACATCATCATCATGAGCGTCGTCACCATCATCATCAACATCGTCATCATCATCATAATCTTCATCATCATCATCATCAACAACAACATCAACATCATCAAGATCATCATCACCAACGTCATCATCATCGTCATCATCATCATCATCATCATCCTCATCATTAGCATCACCTTCCTCATCATCATCATTATCATCATCATGAACATCATCATCACCATTGCCGTCATCATCATCAACATCATCATCACCATCGTCATCATCATCTTCATCATCCTCATCATCATCATCATCACCTTCCTCATCATCATCACCATCGTCATCATCATCATCATCATCACCTTCATCATCATCATCATCAACATGATCATCATCATCACCATCAACATCATGAACATCATCATCACCATCGTCGTCGTCATCATCATCATCATCATCACCATCATGATAATCATCATCGTCTTCATCACCATTAGTATGGAGGGATGGAGTAAGGGAGAGAAAGGATGATATAGGGAGGGATGCAGAGAGAATGAGGGAGGTATATCTAGAAAGAGATAGGAGTATGTAGGGATTATTGGGGTTATAGAGAGAAACATTTATATGCATGAAAAGAAGGGAACACTAAAAACATTTGTTTTGTTGGATAGAAAACATTTGTTTTCTTATGATCTTATTTGTTGCCCTAGCCGTGCACCCACTCTATTAATTGTGCTTAACCATATTGCGTGCGTGTTGTACTTATATAAATCGCGTACGCATTTTGACTTTATATAATGCCTGCACATTTTGTGACTGTAAAAACAGTGGATTATTTTTGTCCGAGCGCAACTTCACTCTGTTTTTATGAAAATCTGATTACCACGCGTTTTTTTTCAAGAGCACGAGCCCGCTTGTGGAAATACTCACAATTTACACATTCTCCATCATTCTATTTGTTATGCAGGTGCAACATTGAGGATATCTTTCATGGTTGAGGAGCACACAGGATAAGATATCAAGCTTCAATGTCATTTCATGGTGATGGTGGATATACACAATTGTACAAGAGAATCAGCTTGAGGAACAATTTATGATTTAACTTTCATTTGGTTATTATTCAAGAGAACCAAAGCTAAATTTTCCCATTCATTATTGTTTTGATGGGAAATATGAACAATTGAGAAGGAAGATTGAAGCACCTTGAATGATCAATAGTTATAAAGCAAGTTAAAGGTTTGAAAGCTTGTAATTGAGGAGCAACAAAAACAAACTATATTGAATTGATCATTGTGGTGATGGGGAATGTACATAACCGAGGAACAAAAACAACAAAGAAGAAGAGACCTCAAGAAGTCATCGAAGAAGCGAAAGAAAAGAAAATAATAGACTTGATGAATCGGCGGCTTTCTTTGGAAACTAATCCAAATCCAATTATAGAGGATACGGCCGTTCATCCTATTAATCCAGCACAAGGAAAAACGAAGCATTCACCTTCAATTTCCACAATAGTTGTTGAACAAGGACCCCATGGAAGTATTCAAGAAGAAAAACATAGGTGCTCATTAGGGGATGTTTCAAATCCCACATCAAGTCAAAGTGATAAGTTACCATTTTAAGATGAAGCTCATGAAGAGGCGTTGTACATGGAGCCAACTGTTGAAGAGGCGTTGGACATGGAGCTTACTGTTGAAAAAGAAAATATTATCTGGACCATCGACGAGGATGTTGGACTTCCACCATCCAACTACCAGGAAGAGAATGAAGGACAACAAGTTGCTACTGAAACGCTAGAGCGTATTGTTGATGCACTAGATGATAGAAATCCAACCCCCTTACCTCCATTAGAAAGCACACGTCAAAGAACTTTGAAGAATATACAAGTTGATGAAGGACTCCTCAATTCCATTGAAGGTACGCTATGTAAACGTAGTATTGCTTATCAAACTCAATAGATAAGGAATTTATTGAAAAGACACATCAATATGTTTAGCATGTCCACTTGGCACGATGGCAAGATGAAAAGTTTAGAATATGTAGAGATACATTTCCTCGTGGTACTATACTTTCAGTTGTTGATTTTGCCGAGAACTACACTCCGCAACCTCAAAATGAGATCCAAAGTCAGTATTATCACTCTGAGCAGGTTTCCTTGATGGTGCATATCACATATAGGCATGGCCCAAATAGCAGTGAAGAGCAAAGAGAAATTCTAAAGGAATATCACTTCTACATAAGTGATGATAGGTGCCATGACTTCCACTATGTACTTCATGGCTTCATCATGTTCTATGATCATTTGAAGGGTAGGAACATACAGATGGATCGACACTGGATTTGATCTGATGGATTTGCTAGTCAGTTAAAAAATGCATGCATATTTCAATGGTTGTGTTCATTGCATAAAAACTACAAAGTTCCACATATGTGGAACTATTTTGAGACTGAGCATGGTAAAGGAGAGCATGATGGAGCCTGAGCATGTGTCAAAACAACCCTACGAAGAGAGGAATTGAAATTATCTACAATATCTACTATTCGAAATGCTCAATCTATAGTCAGGTGGTGCACGTCAGTAATGGGAGAGGAATCAACTATGCGAGTAGAATCCCCAAGAAAGAGACACGTGGAGAGATTTTTTTGGGAGGTGGTAGACATAGATCGTTCACATGCATGGGAATGCAAGACTGTTCCTAGGAATCGTGACTTTCATTTGGTTCGAAGCTCTGATAACCTAGTATTTGAAATTTGGACCAAAAAACTCCCTTGTTTTTTCCCGCCTTGTTGTGATGGTGACTGGGATGTGTGTGAATCATTGGATTGGGTTGATGGATGGGATCGCATATCACTTCCACTTGATCAGCATGCAATTGTTGAGTTAACTCAGTTGGAAGAAGACCAATCGTCTATTTCTATAGATTTTGATCATGTATTAGACCCTGTACAACCTGGTATGATGCATTTCCTTAACATTTTTTTATAAAATTTACGTAGTCTTGAAACTCACATTAATGGCCTTGTATCACACGAAAAATATTTGATCATATACGCAGTGGTTGCCTCAAAATATAGTGAATGTGGTGGTGATTACAGGTTGGCACGTTGTATAGAGGGAAAGAAAACCCTCATCATGTCCATGACTGATGATGACAACAACCACTTCGCCATCGGGTCTATGGTTGTTAAAGGTGAATACCTTACACATGACAACAATGCAAGAAAGAAGGGGGGATATGTTTACAGGGATTACAAACCAGGTGCAAGTGTGTATCACTTTACCAACTTGATCATTGGTACAAACCTCCAGGTACGAACAATGCCTAGCCAAAATTCATCGAAGGTACGCTACTTCTTACTAGATATAGAGCACGAGAGACTAATGGAGAACATCATTATAAGAGATGATCCGGAGGGCTTGGTTGTATGATAATAGGTGGGATCTAGTATGATGAGGTATGTATCATAATTTTAATTTTTCCATGTATGTTTCTTATGAATATGTCAATTTTGTGTTCTTGATATGCAAAATTTTCCATAATGTTGTTTATAAATATGCCAAAAGTTCTCTTGTATGTCAAGTTAATGAACATGCCAAATTTTACATATGATCAATAAACCATATATATCATTCATATGAACATTTCAAGATCTCATTCACATGATATACATAACATTAGAATACATACATGTACCTCTATAGGTCATACCTATCAAAGTTCTGTGTAGGCTCTCTTACAGGACTAAAACCCTAATTTTTCAAGTAGGTAATATTGTCAATGTTTTCAGTCGATATATACAACTAGGATGATAGAAACAATATGCCGCAACGATAAACTTATGTTTTAAGGCTTTTATAATTTCCTTCTTGACAACTCACCTCTTATACCCGCATGTCCATTGCCAAAGGAGTAGTGCCTAGTAGTGTTGGAATTTCATCTCATTTTTTTTAATTGAGAAGTTTAATTTCTACTTAAAAGATAATAAAAGATAGTAAGAGATTTATTTAACTTTGTTTTTAGTTGATTATGTTTTTGTGAACATTGAAAGTGGAATAAAATAACCTACTAATATTGACACAAACAACTCAAAAGTAACATGCTTCAACATTATGCATATGAAGTATTCAAAAGTAACATGCGCTAGCATTATGAACGTGAAGTAGGTCAACATCATGCATGTGAAGATATTAAGTGATAAACTTAATAAACAAACAAAATTTGGAACCTCTCATGCTTTCGAAAGGTTAATGTTTCATGTAATGCATAATAGAAAATTTTGGGAGGTTTACATGTTGGGTCATTGGTGTAATTGAAATTGTGATATTTTAATTTTCAATTAAAAGATATGATTTTATTAAGGAGTTTAATTTCCAATTAAAAGATAACAATAAACTCATTTACTCATGTTTCTCATTGATCATGTATTATAAAAATCCTGAAACAAAACAACATACTAGCAATGACAGCTCGAGAACTCAAAAGTAGCATTAAGTCGTTGATGCACAGAAAGCCACAGACAGTGGGGATGCAGTTGGAATTGCCATATTTCCCATGCCCAAACATGCTAGCAGGAGTTGATGAAATTCAAAATTGCTGCTCCATGAGGTTTTTTGCACATCGGCCACAAGTCCACCAGGTGACCCTGAATGGTATCTAGAGGTGACCTGTAACACGCCATAGATCGATGCTTGGGCCTCCGATCGATGAACCGTCGATTCCATTGGATTCATGACGTGGGATTTTAACTAGGGGGGGCCTCTCCCTCCTGTCCATTGCCCGATGAGCTCCGTCTATGATGGTTTCTGAAGCTCGGGTTTCGCTCAATAGGGGACAATGTAGTCATGCCAACGAGGGTCAAAGCTGGAAAGCCATGGACAGTGGGGATGCGGTTGGCATTGCCATATTTCCCATGCCCAAACACACTAGCAAGAGTTGACAAAATTCAAAATTGCGGCTCTGTGAGGTTTCTTGCGCACTAGGCACAAGTCCACCAGGTGTCCCTGAACGGTATCTAGAGGTGACATGCAACTAGTCATAGATCAATGCTCAGGCCTCTGATCGGTGAACCATCGATTCCGTTGGATTCATGACGTGGGATTTTATCTAGGTGGGGGCCTCTCCCTCCTGTCCATTTCCCGGTGACCTCCGTCTATGGTGGTTTGAGAAGTTAGGGTTTTTCTCAGCAGGGGACAATGCAGCCATGCTAATGAGGGCCAAAGATGGACAATGCATTTCATGCCAACGAACACCAAACTTGTAAAACCCTATCCCTAACTAGGGTTTATTGTTTAACATGCATGGCCCATAACCATAACCCTACCAAGGAAACCCTAATCCTAACCCTAATCTTATCTTACTGTCACGACTCAATTCAGAATCAATCTAATTTCCAACTCACCTTTTTCAAATCTGGTGGACTTATGCTTCAAATCATGTTGATTCACGAAGTTGGTTCTTGGTCTTTGGATTCTATTGTAGTTCCTTTAATGCTAAGTGATTAGTCATTGGGTGCATGAGGTTTGTTGAATAGTGTTGTTGGTTGTTGATGAAATGTGAAGCATGTATTGCACTTAGTTTTATTAAATTACATTGGAGCATTGACTTAACTTGTAATTTAATGAATCCAAACTCACAATTTTTAATTAGATATATCCATTTGGTGTGCAATTAGTGAGTTCATTGAAACCTTAAAATACATTGTATTGCACTTATATTTATTAAATTACATGAGAAAGAACTTTGACTTTAGTGTGCATGTAGTGATATCATTGAAACCTTTAAATATAATAGTTTTTTCTTTTGACATAGTGCATTCTTCAGTAGTAGATAATCCTCACAAATCAATACAATAGATTGACACAAGAACATGTGGAAACCAAAGAACAAATTCAAAGTGAAATGTATCATTCATTTATAACTGAAATGTCAATGTACATGTCTCCAAAAGTACATATATATCCAAAAGTATCCAAAAGTACATATATATACAAAAGTACATATATATCCAAAAGTAGCAACTTCACGCCGAAGAACTCCAAAATGTATACAAATTGATGAAAGTCTCATTGGTTCACTTGAAGGTACGGTGTCTAAACGCAGTATTGCATATCAATCTCAACATATACTTGTCAACTATTTTGATTCTAAATGTGATGGAGATAAATGTAGATTATTTATATCATTGTTAAAATCTAGGTCTATGACTGTTGTTAGGAAAAACTTAAGGATAAAGATGATAAATAGTTCTGAACCAAGTTCTTATGTTGTCAGAAGTTCGGTAGATGCATTTAGTAATATTGGAAAGAAATATTTCCCGATCGTGAAGGTGTGGCTAGTGTTCCCACATAACACATGCCTAAACACACTTGCACGAACCACCGAAAGCCCTTTTTAATGCACGGTTTTCATTCTATACCCCGGGTAGGGATTCAACAGGTGTCCCTGAAAGCCTGTAGGAGGTGGGATTCAATGTGCCATAGAATCATGACTGTTGCTCGGATCAACGAACCATCAGATCCATTGGATTCAGGACATTGGGATAGTGCTAGGGTAGCCCTCTAATCTGGTTCCATAGAAAAGAGACCATTTTTTGGTCAATTTTGGAAACTAGGATTTTGCTCAGTAAGTGAATGTGAAATATTTGCACATGGGGGTCAAATTCACATATTTCTCGACCATGAAGGTGTGCCTAGTATTCCCACATAACACATGCCTAAACACGCTTGTACAAACAACCATAAGCCCTTTTTGATGCACGGTTTTCATTCTATACCTCGGGTAGAGATTCAACAGGTGTCCCTGAAAGCCTGTAGGAGGTGGGATTCAACATGCCATAGAATCATGATCATTGCTCGGATCAACGAACCATTGGCTCTATTGGATTCAGGACACCGGGATAGTGCTAGGGTGGCCCTCTAATCTGGTTCCATGGATAGGAGACCATTTTTTTGGTCAATTTTGGAAACTAGGGTTTTGCTCAGTAAGTGAATGTGAAATATTTGCACATCGGGGTCAAGTTCGCATAGTTCTTGACCGTGAAGGTGTGGCTAGCGTTCCCACATAAAACATGCCTAAACACACTTGCACGAACCACCAAAATCCCTTTTTGATGCATGGTTTCCATTCTATGCCTCGGGTAGGGATTCAACAGGTGTTCTTGAAAGCTTGTAGGAGGTAGGATTCAACGTGCCATAGAATCATGACCGTTGCTCGGATTGACGAACCGCCAGCTCTGTTGGATTCAAGACTTCGAGATAGTGCTATGGTGGCCCTCTAATATAGTTCCATGGATAAGAGACCATTCTTTTGGTCAATTTTGGAAACTAGGGTTTTGCTCAGTAAGTGAATGTGAAATGTTTGCACATGGGGGTCAAATTCGCATATTGCTTGACCGTGAAGGTGTGGCTAGCATTCCCACATAACACATGCCTAAACACACTTGCACAACCCACTGGAAGCCATTTTTTATGCACGATTTCCATTCTATGCCCCGGGTAGGGATTCAACAGGTGTCCCTGAAAGCCTATAGAGGTGGGATTCAACGTGCCACAGAATCATGACCGTTGCTTGGATCGATGAAACTTCAGATCCATTGGATTTAGGACATCAAGATAGTGCTAGGGTGGCCCTCTAATCTAGTTCCATGGACAAGGGACCATTTTTTTGGTCAATTTTGGAAACTAGGGTTTTGTTGAGTAAGTGAATGTCCAATTTCTGCAGATAGGGAGAAAATGCGCATATTGCTCGACCGTGAAGGTGTGGCTAGAATTCCCACATAATACATGCCTAAACAAGCTTGCACGAACCACCATAAGCCCTTTTTGATGCACGATTTCCATTCTATGCCCCGGGTAGGGATTCAACAGGTGTCCCTGAAAGTCTATAGGAGGTGGGATTCAACGTGCCATAGAATCATGACCGTTTCTCGGATCGAAAAACCGTCAACTCCATTGGATTCAGGACATCGATATAGTGCTAGGATAGCCCTCTAATCTGGTTCCATGGAGAAGAGACCATTGTTTTGGTCAATTTTGGAAACTAGGGTTTTGCTCAGTAAGTGAATGTGAAATTTTTGCACATGGGGGTCAAATTCGCATATTGCATGACCATGAAGGTGTGGCTAGAATTCCCACATAACACATGCTTAAACAAGCTTGCACAACCCACCGGAAGCCCTTTTTTATGCACAGTTTCCATTCTATGCCCCGGGTAGGGATTCAACAGGTGTCCCTGAAAGCCTGTAGGAGGTGGGATTGAACGTGCCATAGAATCATGATCGTTGCGTGGATCGACAAACCATAAGCTCTATTGGATTCAAGACATCGGGATAGTGCTAGGGTGGCCCTCTAATCTGGGTCCATGGACAAGGGATCATTTTTTGGGTCATTTTTGGAAACTAGGGTTTTGTTAAGTAACTGAATGTCCAATTTCTGCACATATGGGTCGGCTTTGCAAATTCCTTCACCATGAATGTGTGGCTAGCATTCCCACATGGAAATTGCCTAAACACACTTGCATGACCCACTGAAATCCCTTTTTGATGTATGGTTTCCACTCTATTCCTTGGTTAGGGATTCAACGGGTGTCCCTAAAAGCCTATAGGAGGTGGGATTCAACGTTCCATAGATTGATGACCGTTGCTCGGATCGATGAACCTTCGGCTCAGTTGGATTCAGTACATCGGGATAGTGCTAGAGTGGCCCTCTACTCTAGGTCCATGGCCAAGGGATCTTTTTTTGTCAATTTTGGAAACTGGGGTTTTGCTCAGTAAGTGAATGTGAAATTTTTGCACATAAAGGTCAGCTTGAAGGCAATTGTAGATTTTCCCCTCATCCAAGAGATGTGAGCATTTGTACAATGAAATGCGGGAGGAGACAATGACATTACGTCAATAACCATGTAATGGAACATGTTTATGTTTAGAAACAAGTGGCCATTCTATTACGCCATTATTACAAAATATATATATCTTCATGCTAGGAATGCTTCGAATAATATTCCATAAACATGAATTTATAAAACAAGATTCAGAATAGTACTTCTCTAATCAATTTAAACTATAATAAAACACACATAACTTTCATCTCTTTCAAAGTTGTTACTCAAGGCCATTCATCAAATGCCATGTACATTAACAAAATGATAAAATAAAATGCAGGACATACATAATGTGCAGGATATAGTCATAACCATTCTTTTGAATCAACCTTATAATACTCCGATACTTTTAGGTTTGATGTGTATCCCATGTATTCGTTAGATGAAATACATCATGCCAAACAATAATTTTATTTATGTAGACCACACAAGTGCATCACTTAAGTGTGTAAACTTCGTGCATCCTTTAAACATTTGTTAGGTTGTTATGTGGGTAAGGTGCTTTTGTATTCCACCAAGTTGGATCAGTTCCTTAGCCGTGCTGGGTGCTTATGTGTATTAGGTATGTTCCATATTTGTGAATACAATTTGACATTGTTAATATAACATTGTATATGCAATTGGATCGTGGTAAAAAACAATTAAAATGTACATTTTTGTCATTACGTAACTTTTAATTGTGCATTGTTCTCAAATTTATAACTGATATCTCCATGCAATCATAAAATCTATAAAAAAAATTGGGAACATTACACATAGAAACATTCTTCACCACATGTGTATAATCACACTTAAAAGACTAAACCATGAATAGCTCAAGAGCCTTGATATGAAATATTTTTTATATCATGAAAGTTATAATACAAAAATAGAAGGCCTATATATGGCCTGTGAATGTACATGTATCAAAAACATATTTTATGTACATGTGAAAACAAAAGTACATCTTTCCTAGACCGTGCCCCTATACTCTAACTTCGGATTGTACATAAAAATACATATTTTTCCTGGACTAACACATCAAAAATCTAACTTTCTCTTGTTTTTTCTGGACCCTGATGCTTTTCGGCTCTGTCTACGACCACTATGCATCTCCGGCGACTACAAATCAATGACAATATTTCTTGATCAGGTAACTTATAAACTAGTATTGTCCATCAATAACAAAGTTTGAAAATTTAAAATATGACTCAATTGTAAATAAAACAAAGACTCACAACATCCGTTAGGGGTATAGGTGCCTTTGGTGCCAAGGGTATAGGTTCCTCCGCTGTCCTCCACCTTGCAGAGAGCCTCTCTACCATGCTTCTCTACGAATAAAAAAAAATGTCAATTATCTCAAGAATTATCAACATGTACATGAATGAGAAAGTACTAATCAATTATGTAAAAAATGAACATCTCACCGAAAAAACCATTTCTAGGGGATTACACTGGGACTGTTCAGTAGTAAGAGGAGATGTAGGTTGAACATCAAGCTCAGTTGCGTGCATTAATGGACCAGGGTGTGGCTACATTCACCAAATGATTAAATAGTTAGACATCATGCATGTCCATAAACAATACAAATGAAATGTACAATTACAAATATTCAAGTAGATGTACCTCAGTGTGACGTATCCCTATTGTAGATGCGGCATTGACCACGGAATCAAAAATCCCACTAAGGTCTAGCATGGATGATTCTACATCTTGATGCTGTAAACATGCAAAAATTACATTAAGAAAAACCACTTGTGAAGTGAATTCATAGCTAACCAAAAACTGCCATTGGAAGTGTGTACATTGTCGTGGGATGAGTAGGTTGATCCTCATGCACACCTACTCTTGTCAAGGAAGAGGGTCGTCTGGTGTAAACAACCCCCTTATCTATGTTTGTACTACAGGGAGATCCAAACCAAAGAGGCGGTGCAGGGATCTGCGATGACGTCTGCATTCATAAAGTGTTACCATAGTTAGACATGGATTTGAATGGATGGAATAATATGTACTAGAAAAATAACATGTTGTAATATACTTACCCCTTCCTGGGACATATATCCACAATGGGAGTGACCACTTCCATCAATTTCTTGCCCCTCTTCAAATGCTATTAGCATCTGCAAGTTTAAAAATTATAAACATTAGCGATCTATAAAGGGGTGTACAGTAAGAAATTTAAATAATTCGAACAAGGTTCATTCATAACCCATGTACTTACATTCTTCAAGTAATCGTAAAGTCCACCTTGGACTATGTCATTGATATCAACGTCTCCAGCATCACGTTCTAAGTGGGGTTCCTACAACTTCAAAATTTTTAAATATTAGACAATTTAATAAATTAATCAAGACTAACACATGCATTAACAAAGTTATATGTAATAACAAAATGATAAGTGTTTAAATATTACCCCAATGGTGGTTCTTTGGGCCTCGGGTACAACCACACTAGGTGCAGTACCACCCCCGTGAGAGGCATCAATCTCCTGCAAGAGTAAATATTGCATATATTACGAATCTTTTAATATGTTACATATAGTATGGAAAAATTAAAAATTGAACAATAACAAAGTTTTAAAACAATGTCCTTACCTGACCACCATTCATCATAGTGGTATCATGTCTTGGTCCAGTACCATAACAAGGTCCCCCACACGATGTGCAGATGTGTGGCTCGCTCTGAGGCACATTAGATGTCGGTCTATCCCCACCAATAGAAGTCCTTCCACCACCAAAAGCTGGTGGTTGTACACCAACAGATGAAGAGGGTGCTCTCTGGTCAATAGTGGTCGTGTGTCGAGAGACCATCTCAACTAGAGTAAAAAATTCCTCTTGTGTCTAAGCAACCATGTCATGTGTAGGAGGGATGTCTACCCTCGGTAGCTAGACACAAGGTGCAGGTATTTGTGGATTGGCGTCTTTATGCCTAGCATGGGGTCGATGTTGGGGCATCCCCCTACCAACTCCCTGGAATCCCAACATGTCAAAATAGTTGACATGTTTCCCCATCACAAATTCTGCATACAATTTTTGGAGGAAGTACATCGGTACTTCCCTATTGTTATGAGGGGGAATGTCAAAAACCATGTACCAGCTATCCATCCAATTGTCTCTAATGGGTGGAAAGGTGGACCACTCAAGAACAGATTGCTAACATTTTCAACAAACCACTACCTAAGGAAGCTTTTGAATGTCTTATATAGAAGATGGGAGTAATTCCTTTACAAAAGAACTAAGAGCAGGAAGCATAATCTTAGAGGTAGATATGATGACAAGAGGAGTTGTTAGATATAGAGGTTTCTTTGTCATTGGTGTCAAAGAGGGAGAATGGTCAATGATTTTTCCATAAATTCCAAAGGGGGAGATTGTTGAAAAATTTGGGTTATAGTTGTCATTGATGGAAAAGTTACTTATGAAGTACAAAGGTTAAGCAAAAGATACCATGGGAGAGTTAACGCAGATTTAATGCAGTATAAGTGAAATTAAAGAAAAAATGGCATGATGATGAGGTGGCATAGACGAAGGTAGTCATGACATGGCATGATGATGAGGTGGCATATTTATATGCATGAGATCTGATGAATGAGGATCAATTTTTCTATAATCCGCAAAGAAATAATGTAGATCCAAATTATTTCGAGAATGTACTGTTATGGAGAAACTCGCACTAGATCTGACAGTGAATATAAAGGCTACATAAATTAGGAGGGAAGGATAAAGTTTCACAAAATATCAAGAGTGGATTACCAAGATTAGTTCCTATTAAAGAGATCGACAATGCGGAAGAAAAATGCGGAAAGGGAATTGCAGAAGTAACATTTAACCATTTTATGAACCCGCATTCCGCAATCTGGAAAGATCAGATGACTGAAGTTAGTTCTGCTAAAACAGATCAACAGTGCGAAAGAAAATTGCAAAAAGAAGATCACGGAAAGAAGCTTGCGGAAATGAGTTTGAGGAAAGGAAAAAGAGGACAGTCTCCATCTTGCATCCTGCATCCTGCAATATGGAGATCGACGGTCAGGAAAACACCTAAAGAAGGTCAATGGTGGGAAATCAATGAAAATGAATCTTAGTGCGGAAAAGTGATTTTGAGGTGGAACTATATAGTTAGATCGATGGTCTAGATTGACTTAGAGATAATATCAATGAATTTGATTGGATCAGGAAGTTTATTCTACAAAAAGAATTTTGGCAGTATAGAAGCACCTGCAAATGTTGGACATGGATGCGAAAATGAATTCTGGTCTATGGGAGAACGAAATGTTTCCTTTGCTGAAATGATGCAATGGTTGAACGGGTAGATGATTGGTTGTGTCTGTAAATAAATAATCATGATCCAAAATGAAAGAGCCAAGCTATGGTGAGGTGCGGTGATATGAAATTGGTATAAGGTATTTAAATAAATTAATGTGTAAAGCTTTAAGCGTCTCTATTAGTAAGCCTGATAGAGTCCAAAGTGAATAGTTTTTCTACTATTTTAAAATACTGTTAATATCAATCTAGGGTCGCAGGGTGGTGCTAGGGCAGGCCACAGGTCTGCAGGGGGTTGAAGCCTTCTTCCAGTCGTAGCTAGAGAATAGGGTGTCATAGCATCCTTGTTTGTTGTACCAGGAATAAAACCATAGGGGTGTTGTAGCATCCTCGTTTGTAGTTGCAAGTAAAACCTAGGGTGTGTTTTGCATCCTTTCTATTGCAGCACATAAAAATTTTTGTTAATTCATCTTATTAATGAGTTTGTGTTGGAAAAATTCTCTTTTGGGTCTTCCATGATAAAATTTGTGTTCTGATGGTTTATTTTTGTGTATTTTAAGTAAAAACTGACAATACTGATTCACCCCCCTCTCAATATTGTGGGATCCAATAGCTCTAATACCAAAAATGACGCCATGTAAGAGTAATAGGTCTATCCAACACCTTTTTCCTAATCTAATCAGAAACCAAACAGAGCTGATATGTCATCCATGTTGTTCGCTAGATCTCAAATAGTTAACATATTCTGTTTAATAACGAAATTCCACATCCATTTTAAATGTCAACAGAATCACTTGTTAAATCAGCGGAATCCTTGTGGATCGTCGGATATGTGTCCCCACCAAATCAACGATGGAATTCAAACATATTAAAGTGTATTTGATGATAATTCCACATACATCAAAATTTTTCTAAACCACGCAAATCCACCTAGTGGAATCATTGTGCGCCGTCGATCTGTTTTGATGATCGATCTCAGCCATTGATCTCAATCCAATTTCCAGCGATTAGTTCTAAATTTCGCAACTCGGCTCCTCCTTTATATTTCGTGCTCTTTATCTAGAGGAATCTACCTTAGTTGTTGATCTTTGGCCACCTCTAATATCCACCCTACGATCTTCAATCGTTTGGGTGATTGGTTTAGGATGATCTCGGACACAATTTCTGTTTGTGAAATTAGACTTAGACTAGGGATCTGTCCAAGATACATGCCTTTTAACTTCTCTATGATTTTTTTTGAATTGAACATTGAAAGGATCAATTCCCTCCCGCAACTCAAATTTTATCATATCCGATCTACGAAATTGGAGTTTGTCTATGAAGCAATCTTGTACACATACACACAGAGAATTCAAACCAATACTTCTAGAGATTGAAACAAAGGTATAAACACTTAATAACTTGCAGAGTAAACTCTGTTCTTCATTTATTTGGACCAGAATTATAATTACAGACAAATTCTGCACTCTTCACTCCTCACTCTCTCTGCTATCATACACTCATGCCTCTATCTTTAAATTCAATTCTTTTTATAACACATTGCAAACCTATTATATTTGAATAGGTTGGATTTGAATACCTAATAAAAGTAAACCCATCAACAAAGATCTATCCTTGAAGAATTCCTCGCAGGGTTTAAGGTGAATATTGGAAAACTACCACTTATTACAAAATAAAACCAATCCTATCCATCTAACAACGAACCTTATCCATCTATAAGTGATTGCATGGCATGTTGACTCATCATTCAATGAAATCTGAGTTGGATGATCCTACATCAGTAGGGTTTTCTTAACTTGTTAGTGAATTTATGTGTATGAAATATACTTGATATTTTCTATTAATTCTATGCATAAATAAATCGAAAATAGGAACAAAGATTTAAAAGGTAATGAATCTATAATTCATGTACATAAACAAGCACAATCATCATTTCATAAATGTAATTTAAAATTTAACATTATAGGGTTAATAAAATAAAAGATATCACCATTGATGGGAAAACAAACTTGAAGTTGTCGTTCTTCCCAACCAAATGCCCAAATCAGCCAAATAATTTGCTCCAGAACTCACGAGGTTTTTTGCTGAACCACAAGGGAAAAGACTGGTCAATACTCTATCTCTCTCTACATAAACTAGATTTTTCCCCCTCCATCGCAAGATTCTTGCTTATTCGATGGGACAATAATTTATAGTATTTTTCCTATGACTTTGGTCATTTATGATCCACCTTATCATTATTGCTCCATAAGGAGTCTCGAGCTGATTTTAGGGAATATGCCTCCTACGTTACTTGATTATTTACTCAACAATTTTTTCCATTTTTCATTCCCCCTTGTGGGTCAACAAACTCTCTTTTAACGGCTACTTCATTTGGTCAAAATATCAAAAATAAATATTTAAGTCTTTGTGTCGAGAGGCACTCTACAATGACGGTATGGGGGAGATCTTGTAACATTATGTAACATTCCTCTTGTAAATTTCATCCATAAAAAATCAAAAAATTAATTATCCTTCAAAAAAAATGTCGGCCACAAAAAAAAACTAATATCGGAGAGATGTTGTAATGTTCCTATTAGCACCTGGCTCACACCAGTGATAATATTTTGAAGAGAATTGTCACACGGAAAATGACCCATCCTGAGCTGAAGGGATGACAAGGTGGATAGGAGAAATTAGAGGGAGAAGCCTACATATGCGTCTATACCCCACAGATCCTAGAAAGAAACGACGCAAGTGCACAGCCAAGTTAGATTGACGACGAAAGAATTTCGACGAAAGGAAGAAGCACGACCTATTTAACTATGAAATATCGTGAAAATCATACCTCCCTTGAAAATCATCGATGGCCATGATCCTTCGACACTCATGATCTACGACGGGGACACAACTCGCGATGACAAAATGTGCAACGGTTAGCAATATAGAGCATTGTGATGGGATAGTAGGGCCCGTGAATATGGAAGGCCAATATCTTACGACGCGTTTGATCCACGGTAGAAGCAGGTTTCGTGTGGTGGAGATTCACAATGGTTAGCAAAGGAGGCCATTACGACATGCTCAAGCGTCCCTCATCTATCAACGACTAATATCTTATGTGTTATGGATCAATGGTTTGCAGCGTCTTTGTCGATGAAAGGTGCAAGGAGTGTAACCAAGGTAAATATCATGAAATCATGTAAAGGACACATCAAGTGATGGATGATCTTTGCGTAGAGGAGATCTATGGCCAAAAAGCAATGTCACACTACCCAAGGTGATCGAGGGAAAGGGATATGCACGAATGTGATGCTCAATTAGAAAATGGGCGAAGTTTAGTGAAGCAGGTCATACTTGAGAAATTGAAACCATTAGGAAGATCTTGGGTGTCACCATCAGGGCAAGAGAGTGTGTGTCTTTTACTCTATGTTTCTATTTTGGGTCTAGCGTGGATGCTGTATTAAAAGGCCAATTTTGGGTAAAGCATTATGGCAGACCTGCCACCCCAAAAAACTATTATGATTTGAATGATGATCTAGTATTTGATTCCTAGTTTTTGTAACAAAATTGGTCTCTATTTCAAGGTTGGTCCCGAGAGCCATGACATTATAAATTAGACCTTAATTGATGAGGCAGGGGTTGGAATTTTGATTCAGAGATCATTCTTCTCTTGTTTTCCGTCTCTTTAACTTTCTTGGAAGTATTGATGATAAATATACTTTGGTGATTGTAATATTCATCTGGTGGTTGCTTTTAGTCTTTGTTTCATATTTATCACTTTCATTTCTGTGTATTTCTGGTAATGCACTCTAGATTTGTATACAAAGAATTTGATCTCAGTTAAGTTCTCTTCGTATTAGATGCTACATTTGTTATTGTATTATGGTAAATGATTTGGAATTCATTATCTATGCTCCACTACATATATCGACCTTTGTTGTTTATTCTACTAAAGATAGTGTAAGAGATTTATCCACAAATAGGTCTCTTCCTTCCATGGGTTTTTTCCCCTTTCCTCCTTACCACCCTTTCAAGATATTTGACTGTTTGTGTTGCTTACTTGGCCTCGGAATATAAAGGAAATTCCCTTTCTCATTCTTTCTATAATACCCTTGATTTATTTAGGATTTGACTCCATTGCCTAATGATTTCCTTGTCTGTCTGTTCTGCCATTATTAAAATCTATCAATGCCTTGTTACCGTCTAAAATATAGCCTTCTGTGAGCTTTCCAAAGATTTATATATATGTGTTTATTTCCTCTGTGACAAGAGAGAGTGCTCTCTCACTGTATTTGCTAGAATACAGTCTAAATTTGGTTAAAATGTTTACCCATGTGACTTCCTGCAGCAACCACGGGAAAATTACAGGGTGCTAACATCTTGGAGCCATTGTTGGGGAGGCCTAATTGCTATTATCTCCTCGAGAAAAGAGACACTATTTCAGTTCTATGACTTAGTTGAGCAGCCAATCATAGACACATAATTGGTTGTGCATGCTATAGTGACTTCACGAAAACTGTAAAAGAGACTCCACTGGGAAGTACTAGTGACCAAAAGAACCCATATGAGAAGGAATCTTGATGTAGAATCCTTCTAAGTAGGTTTTGATCCTGAAAGTCTGATCCGAAAATCCAACAGGTTGCAGAGGTTAGTTAGGAATTTTTCTTTTCCCACTAATAGTGCTATTTCTGTTAGCGATATATCTGAACGTTGTAACTAGGAGTGTGGGTTAGCCCTTCCTAGAACTAAATCAGAATCTAGCCTTCCTAACCTACCATGGGACACCTCCACATTTGAGTTTCCCCACATTGCCTGGTCACCTTAGACCTAAGAGCCTCTAGGTAGAGGTTTCTCGTACCTACCAGAACTCGAGTTCCTTATGTTCACTGTTGATAAATTCTTTTCGGATCTCACCATCACAAGGCATTTTCCCTTCACACATTCATCCCCCACTACATCCGAGGAAAATCATCCTTCATCTCTGAATTTTTCCACTCCCCACCACCTTTCTATACCTCACATCTTAGTGATTCTTATCACACCAGTCCCAACCCCTTTAGTAAACCCTATCATACCCCCAAGGATGGAAAAACGATTTGCTCCTATATGCCTTCCTGTGGTTCTACACAACCTCCATCTGGGATACTTCACCAGGCTCACGCAGTTCTATGGAGAAAGAGGGTACTCAATTGAAGAAATTTTGAGATGGTTTTTAGACTGAGTCAAACTGGAAGAGGTAGACCATGATGATGTTAAGGTAAGGTTATTTTCCCATACCCTTGCTGGAGAAGCGAGGAAATGGTATAAAAACCTCGCAGATGACTCTATTCTGAGATATCAATCCTTCGAGGATGCTTTCAAAGACAAATGGGCAGATCAAAAGAACCCCAAGTAGTATCTCTCTCAGTATCATTCCATGAGGAGGTAGGAGAGTGAGTCTTTCCAAGAATTATTGGACAGGTTCATGAAAGTGTACAATTATATCCCTGGTCAGTTTAAACCTCGCATAGGCTCCGCCCAGCTTTAATATGTTGAATCTTTCGATAGTGAATTCTCCTTATGGCTAAGTAAGGTAAGATCAACCTCCTTGGTGGCTATGATGAAATACACCATAGAAGTGGAGGTGAACATAATCGCTATAAGAAATAATAAAAGAGATGAAGGGGAATGGAGAAGGGAGAAAGGGAAGTGTAAGTTTGAAAAATAATTGGAGTAGCCCTCCACCTCGAACTCGTAAGAGGCTATAATCGACACAATGTTGAGAAAAATGGAAATAATGATGGAGAGGCTCTCAATGGATGGCATATACCCTCCCAGAGAGAATTAAGAACAACAAAATAGGAATCCAAACTCCAGAATGACTCAAATATCCTAGAATAGGTAGAGGAATCCTCCCGAACCACCTATTAGACCTCCATTTCAAGATATTTTCATCGATCAGGATGGGGAGAATCAAACTGAGGATGAAATCCATTAGATGGATACCAAGTCTGCTGCCACCTTGATCACCAAGGAAGAATAGGACAATGTTTTCCTGAAAAGATGGGAGACACTTCCAGACGAGACAAATAACTTCAGAAGAGGGTACTAGCTCATTGTCCTAGATGTGTAGAGACAAATCAACCTGAGGAACATAGATGTCCTATTGGTGAAAAATAGAGAAGTAGGGAACAAATATTTTGCTAGAAATCCTAAAATTGAACCAACTCCCATAGATAACCCCAAGAATTCTCTGGAGCCCAAAGGGAAGGAACGAAGGGAAGAAAATACCCAAAGCTCTGACCAAGGACAAGCTGCTTTCAATAGGGACGCTAAAATTGCAAAGATTAAAATATTTGTTTCCCTCATTGAGCTGATGAAGAATTCAGAATATCATTCCAAGATTGCCAAGGTTTTGCATCCTCCGGGGGAAATCTCTGCCATATCAGATAGCCTAAATTTGCAATATGAAAGGCCCAACATCCTGTTTCCCCCCCATGTAGATGAACCTTTTGATGAAGAAGTTCCCCCCTTTTGTGTTTTCCTAAAAAAGACATAATGCCATTCTACACAACACCATGCTTGAATAAGGAGCCTCCCATAAGCTGATGCCTATAAGGATCACGAATAAATTACGATTGGACATGAATAGAACCTATAAGGATCTTTTCTCTTTTGACTCTAATAAATTTAAATGCCTTGGCCTCATCAAAGACTTGGTCATATCCCTCACTCAAATCCCTGCTAAAACCTTGGTCATGGATGTGGTGGCGACTTACATTCCACTGAAGTTCAGAATGCTGCTATCTAGACCTTAGGTGGCCAAGCTCAAAGGCGCTCTCTAGATGGACATGTCATATGCCACTATTCCCATTTTTAGTATACAGAGAAGGATTTTCAGAGAGAAAAAGTTGGCATATATGGTGAACAATGCTGAAAGGCCACAAAATCACCCCATATACTTGTTGGACACAGATATTGGGTTTGCAATTTTCTTTACTAATGAAGATGAATATGGTTCCTGCATCCAGAATACTACTTTCGTACCTACTAAGGAGGATTTAGGAGGAATATGGGATGTGGATTTTGATGGGTCATCCTGCATAGAAGGAGTAGGGGTGAGGATATGGATGAGGCCTCCAAGAATCCATGTTTTGAGGTATTATTACAATATTTCCTTTGACTATACAAATAATGAAGCAGAGTATGAAGCAATAATATTATCCATCCTGGATTTGAATAAACTCCAGGTTAAGAGGGTTGTGTTCGTGGATATTCCAATCTAGTAATCAAGCAAATGACTGGAGAATATTAGCCTAGGAATCCTCGGATGAGGAGCTATCGAAACTCCGCCCAAGACCTCATATAATTCTTCAAGGAACGTTGCTTGAATATGATCCCTAGAGTACATAACTGTGTGGCATATTCCTTGGCTACCTCAATAACAACTTTCAATATCCCCACACATTCTATAGGGAAATATGAAATTGAAGTAAGACACATACATTCTGTCCTAGGTAATGTGAAAAGCTAGCAAGTGTTCAAATATGATGAACAAATCCACCAGTTCCTCACTCTCACTGGGGATTTTGAGGGAGTATTCATCGATGGAGAAAATGAATTCCAGGAGGAAGTTTCCCCCACTCAAAGGCCTTTGCAAAACCAAATGGTGGATCTCAAGGAAGCAATTTGGAAAGAGGAGGTTACTTCTATTGATGACACCAAAGAAGATGACGAGGAAAGTATCTAGGAGCTTGAATTGCAAGAGTTTGAGGTACAAAAGGGATATAAGGACAACCTATGTGGCAAAGAAATTTTGCAGCTAAAGGGAAATTCCATCCCCAATGGACTGGTCCCTCTAGAGAAACTCTTCGATCTAGATGATGTAGTGAGAGATCCTTAATCACTCCCAGACTATCAAGATGTGAAGTAAGTGAATATTAGGGTAGAAGAGAAGCCTAAGATCATGAAAATAGAAAGGACCCTCTTTCCTGAATCCAAACAAAGGTATATCCCGCTAATGAAGGAATATTAGGATTTGTTTTCCTAGAGTTGCAAGGAGCTCAAGGATTACGACACCAACATCATCCAACATACTATACAAATAAAGAAGGACAAGATGTCATTCAAACATAAGCTTAGAAGGATGACCCCAAACCGTTTCCCCTGGTGGAAAAGGAGATCAAGAAGTTGTTCGAAGCCAAACTCATTGTGGCCCTCCACTTCTCACGTTGGGTGGTGAATTTGGTTCCGTTTAGAAAGAAGAACGAGGAAATAATAATTCGTATTCTCTTCAGAAACTTGAATAGAGTATCCTTGAAGGATCATTACCCCCTTCCCAAAATGGACCACATCTTGCAGAAAGTAGTGGGTTCACCGAGGATCTACACGCTAGATGGTTTCCTGGGCTATAACCAAATTGTGATTCATCGAGATGACCAAGAGAAGATGGATTTAACCACTCCTTGGGTGTTACGGAGAGAAATTCCTATGGCTTGGGGTACCACAATAGACAACTTGACTCCATAAATCAATCTTTCCCAATATGCAATAGAAATAAAATGTCTAACACTAAAGGATCAAACCTCGTACCTTATTCCAGACGGTTGAAGTAGATCCCCGTTGAGCTTTCCAATCTTCAGCTTGAATTGATATAATACTTCCTCAACAACAAGTAAACAATACAAGCATACTATATATCATGGTGTTAGATCTATTCTAGCATATATAATCAATAATGTAAAAGCATTTGACATATTCCCATGGATAAAATATTCAATCAAATACACATTATTGGACAGGAAAATATATTTCTATTAATATAAATTAGAGATTACAAGATAGATACAACCTCTGACGACACATCTGCGAACTGGAGAAACTAAATCTCCCACTTGGGCCTCCACCACCTCAATCCTCCATCTCTCGATAGCAAGCTCACAAGTAAAAGGCAAGCTTGGAAAGAACACAAAAGTGCTCCAAGGGAAAAAGGGATGCAGACTCAAGTATAGATTCCAGCAACAATGGACTATAGTTTCCTTGCTTCAATTCTCTCTATATATGCCTTCAATGTACCAAGGGGTTCCTTATATAGCTTTCAAAGGGATAATGAAAGGTCGAATCCGAGCGATCTCAAGGCATATGGAAGGCCAGGAGTCAAATGAGTCGGATCCATGTCAAGGAAAACTCCAAAAGGATTTGGATTATGTACACATCCCGATGTACGTGGTTATAAGGGTCAAACCCACGTATGTATGCGGTTATCGGGTTAAAATCCGCGTATATCAATTTTCATATGGTTTTAGGGATGATAAAGGAAACATCAAAGGACAAAATATGGTCCATGGGGTCTAAAGAGTCTGCAGCGGGATAGGGGAAGGAAATACAAAGTGTGATTCACTTAAAGTGGTGAAATTCGCTATAACATTGGAGCACCTTCATGTATGCTAAAATGTTGTTTGGACTGATGAACGTGGCCACAGCGTTCCAGAGGGCCATGCACATAGAATTCACCGATGAAAAGGAAAATAGCTTGGTTATCTATATGGATGACATCCCTTTTTCTCCAAGTCTGATGAAGAACATGTTTCCCACCTGTTGAAAACACTCAAGAAGTGTAGGAAGTTTGGTATCTCCTTGAATCCTAAATTTTTTTTCTTTTCTATGAAGGAGGGGAAGTTAATGTGGCATATAATTTCTCAAAAAGGCATCAAGATATATCCTAAGAGGGTCAAGGCTATTAGAAAAATAGAGCTCCCTTGGAATAAGGAATAAGTTCAATCAAAACCGGGAAAGGTAAATTTCCTCAGAAGATTCATAGCTGCATTTGCTAAAACAGTCAAATATATAACTAACATGCTAGGAAAAGACTAAGAAATCGGGTGGATGCCCAAATCTAGACAATCCTTCGAAGGCATAAAGAGGGCCATAGTCAATGTACCTATTCTCGCGAGCCCAAAATTATCCAAATATTTCCTTGTCTTCTCATTTTCCTCCGAGCACATGGTGGTAGGGGTGCTACTACAAAAGAAGCACAAAGATATGAGCATCCCACCACTTTCTATAGAAATACTTTGATGGATTTCCCCTTGAAGTATAACATCCTAGGAAAAAAAAAAGCTCTGGTGCAGACTCTAAACGATTTTAGAGTGTACATACTGCATTCCCATATTATAGCCCACATGCCCACCAGCATTGTGAAGGACATTCTGGCTCAATTGGTTCCAAAGAGACGGAGGGGAAAATGGATAGCGATTTCGCTGGAGTACGATTTGGAAATAAAACCCATGAAGTTGGTCAAGGGCCAGGGGTTAGCTAAACTTATGGCCCATTCCAACTGCGACGCTCTCATCCTGCACATTATTGTTGAGTTTTCAGCTGGATAGAAGGAGCCTCAGAGACAGCCTGGCCCCCCAATAGGTGAGAGTTTTCTATCATCACCATAGTACACTGATGCCATTTTCATCTTGTAGCATTTGCAGGCCCAAGAGGGCATGGATAAAATTAGAGCTAGATTCCTCAAATAGAAAGCGACAAGGTTTTGCATCCTAAACGAGAAGCTGTATTGGAAAGAGCCTGGGGTAATTTTCCTGAACTACGTGGAAGAGCACGAGGACAAGAGACTCATGGAGGAATTTCACCCAGGGAAGTGTGGAGGGAATCACTATTGGAAAACCACGATAAACAAAATTATGAGGGCAGGATTCTACTGGCCCGTGATATTTTCTTACACCCATAATAAAGTATCATCCTGCCATAAATGCCACATTTTTGAAGCCATGAGAAAATTGATGCCCTTGGCTTTAAATCCCATCCAAGTTGAAGCCCCTTTCCAGCAATGGGGGATAGATTTTATCATAGAAATCAATCCTCATTATTTAGGGCAGCACAGATTGATCCTAAACACCGCTAATTACTTCACAAAATGGATCAAGGCCATCCCAACAAGATAGGCCATCGAAATAGTAGTCATGCAATTTTTGGAGGAGCATATCCTGTACAGGTTTGGTGTTCCTAGGAAAGTAATTAGTGATAACTCTCTGACCATTAAACAAAGAATATGATCACCTTCTATTTCAAATACCAAATATAGCTGGGGATTTCCACAACATACTACCCTCAGGGAAATGGACTGGTGGAATCCTCAAACAAGAGTCTCATGAGCATCATAAATAACCTGCTACAGGAAAATAAGAAAGCTCGGCACACTAAACTAATCCATGCCTTGTGGGATGACATAATTAGTGTAAAGAAGTCTATAGGTGCCTCACCATTCCAATTTTGCTATGGTTCACAAGTATTTTTCCCAAACTCCCTAAGATTACTAGTGATGAGATTGTTGTAAGAAGAGGATGTAGAAACTCATGCCACCTAGAGAAGGATGTATCAGTTAGTTGAACTACAACAACAAAGGGAGTAGACTTTAGATAGAACCCAACCTTTCTAGGACACGATGAAAGAAATTTTCAACAGAAGAACCAAACCCGATGATTTCCAGATAGGTGACGTGGTGTTTCAGTGGGACACACCCCAAGAAGAGAAAGGAAAGAATGGAGAATTAGACCACCTATGGAAGGGAATTTAAAAGATTTCCACCTTTAGGGGAAAGAATGATTATATATTGGAAGAAATGGAAGGTGGATTGGTATCTGGAGCCCCGATTAATTGGAGGATCCTCAAACATTAATTTTTGTAGGAGTACTAAGTCCCACTATCATTGTATATACCATTATATTTTGTTTTAAAATATACTTCATGTGTGGATGGTTCTCTAATAGGATTTAAAGCCCAAGGTGAAGGCATTAAGATATTCAAGAGACACCATTATTAAGTTTGTTTTTTATGAAAATATTCAAGTCGTAGGAGAGTTTGGGGTGATCCAATGGATAAGACACATGGCCTACGCAGTTCTTTACTACGTCACAGGGAGGATAGAATCCCTGAGTTGGACCCACTGTTAGCACCTGGATCGCACCGATGCTAATATTTTGAAGAGAACTGGGACATGGGAACTGCCCCATCCCAAGAGGAAGGGACGACAAGGTGGATAGGAGAAACAAGAGAGAAAATCCTGTAGATTGATCTAGACCCCAAAGATCCTAGAAAGAAACAACACGAGCACATGACCAAGTCAGATCGATGGTGGAATAATTTCAATGAAAGGAAGAAGCGTGACCTATTCAACTCTGAAGGATCATGAAATTCATTCCTCCCTTCAAAACCATTGATGACCACGATCTTCTAAAACTTATGATCTATGACAGGAACACAAATCACGGTGAAAACATGCATGATGGTTTCCAGGATAGAGTGTTGCGATGGGATAGTAGGGCTGTTCTTTTGCCAAGATAGAGTGTTGTGTCCCCTGATCGATGGATTCTTTAAAGTGATCAACCTCAACACATATATTCACACTTGCTAGATTGCACTCTATACCTTGATTCCCATTATCATTATTGATGGGATATCTCGAATCTATTAACAGTATACATCAATGACCAGTAATTAGACGATGGTCCATCATGTTCGACCTCGACACCTTTATTCGTGTGATGGGACATGTACTCATAGAAGTTTGCGTAGAATACCTCTAAGCTTGGTGGCATTCCACATATGCTACCTCCTTGATCGTGCTAGTATTCATGAGATGTCATCTCTCATGATCATATTCCATTGTATTATTGGATATATTCATCCACTATGGATATTTTCTTCATTGTATATTGTACATGGAAATGACCACACATGACATTTGTATTGCATGCCCATTCATGGGCATTATACTCTTATGTATCTAGGACTGTTATATGTATATTTGCAGTCATATGCAAAGATTTATCATTGTATTTTACTGATGAGAGGTTGGTTTTTCCACCTGGGTCTTCATTACTCCACTTCTGGCATGGATATAATGTATTTCGATCATCATGTTACCCCTCTGACCTCACATAGCAAGGGGCATCTGTTATATCGTATTTTACCACACTTGGTAGATCACATCTTTATGGCCTTCCATGTCCCTCTGCAAACTCCTTGGACCCCCTTTGATCAAATTATACTTTGATGTCCCAAGAAAGTCCCCAGAAAACACCTATTTATGTGTATATGTGAATTTTAAACCAATACCTATGTGTACACACAACTTTTGAGCCAATACCTGCGTACATTAGGAAATGTGCATGAAGACAAAAAAAAATTGGAATTTTCGTCATAGAGTCCTAAATAGCTTGACTCTTGGCCTTCCATATTCCTAGAGAACGCTTAGACTCGACCCTTCATTGCCTATTTGGAGGGCTATATATTGAGCCTCATGGATACATTGAAGGAGGAGAACTTGAAGAGCAAGGAAACTATAGTTCATTGTTCCCTCCATTGTTTATTCTTGAGTCTGCAACCCTTTGTCCCTTTGGAGCACACATTGCTACTCTTGACAATATTTCCTTTTCTTTGTAAGCTTGTCATTGTTTAGATGGAGGATTGAAGTGGTGGAGGACCAAGTTGAGGACTCAGTTTATCCGTTTCAATGAGGTGCCGACAGAGTTTGTCACTATTCTATCTCTGTTTTATTAATAGAAATATCCATTTCTCGTCCAATAGATGTGCATAACTATGAATATTTTGTCCATGGATGTAGTTATTTTCTTATAGATGATAATTTATATATGCTAGAGTATGCCTAACACTTTGATATATATCATGTTTGTCTTGTTTGTTGTTGTTGAGAGCGAATTGTGAATGCATGTGTGTTGGAAAAGCTCAATGAGGATCTACATAAACCGTCCAGAATAAGGCACGCTTCATATCTTATAGTGTTAGATGTCTTTATTTAACTTGCATATTGGAATGGATTGATTTCTGGTGTCATTCCATCTATTGTGGTATACCGCAATCCATAGGAAGTTTCTCTCCATAATAATATTTTGGACTCTGATGGGGAGGTTCCTAGTTTTTGCTTTGGGGATTGGGTGCACAATGTGCTTGAATTTCTCTTTGTTTCTTTGTTTCTGTGCCGGGTCCAGAAGAATTTTTTCCCATTAGTGTTCTGTTGAATTAATTTGTATTTTGACTTATCATTTCCCCCCTCTTTCTTCCTGTACGTGAGTTTTTTCTTCACAGCTGGGTATACAAGCGGGTTTCTCCTAAAAATCCACATATACATGTAGGTTTTCTGCAAACAGTCGCGTATGATTCTATTTTGAATTTGATTTGGATGATTGATAGTTTTGGGTGAATTTTGAATGCTTCAAAGTCTTCCTGGATACTATTGGTGTCGATATACTTCCTCTGTTTCTCACCAGATACCCTTTTGATTTGTTTTTAATTAGAAATGGTTCTTGTCATCTTGTTTCCCTTTTTGTTTTGGTATTAGTGCATTAGATTTATTTTATCTTATTTCCTTCTTTGGCTGTTTTTTGAGAGTTGCTGCAGGGTCTGAGAGTTGTAGAGTCTTTTTTTTCTTCTACATATCATTTATTTCAAATATACAAAAATATTTTATTTTTGGCATGTTTATGCATTTTTTCATTTTGAACTTGTTGGCCTTATCCAATGGGGGTTCCCATGAGTATGCTTTTACCCTTTTTGGGCTATTAAAACTAAAGAAAAAGAATAAATCCATGTTGTGTTTCTCTCTCTCTTCTTTAATATCTTTAGAAAGTCAATATGGACCCGAACGACTTAGGCTAGGTTCATTAAAGCTATATGGATAAGATACTTATTATAGCATAATTTTTAAGATATTTTCTGACTACCTCGTTTAGAAAATATTGTCGAGCAAGCTTGATTCCTTTCATGCTCATTAACGTGTTTTAAAGGTTGTCCATTCTCATATAGGTTTATCTCTTTTTCTAGGTGGAGTGGACTATTGACGTAAAAGTTATACTCTAGTCCATTTTGGCCAGAAGAGTTATTCATTTATTAGTTTATTCTTTTTTGAGCTTGGGGGACTAACTAAAAGAAAGGCCCACCTTTTAAGAATTCTTCTCTCTTTTCTCCATGCTCATTAAAAAATGAAGATGTACCCAACTTTACTTCTTCAGACTTATTAAACCTCCAAGAAGAAGATTCCATCAACCACACTTCTATCCCTTCTTCGAGTACATTAAAACATGAAAAAGCTCGTAAAAAGAGAAAAGGGGGAACTATCATCTGTATTAATGACAACATCCAGTTGTGTCATCTTTGAACACAACACCTACATGAGGATGTATCTCATAGTTAGGTATTAACTTGAATGAGATCCTTCTAAGTAGTCTTTCTCCTCTAGCTGGTTACTCTTCCAGTCATTATGGAGAGGGTTTCATTGCCTCATGTATTGCTACTCTATATCTGTTCTCTTATGTCAAATATTCCAAGTCATGGTTCATGTCATCCCATATTTTTAAGAGAATTTCAACCTCTATCGACCATCTACAGTTCAACTTGACCTTATTACCCATCCATGTCGGACATCCCATAGTCACTTGTCTTTGGTGACTTGATACATTTAAACAATCTCTTGGAGTTTTTTTGTGTCATATGATGGGGGGTACATTAAGGCCCTCCTTTGACAGATTCCTTCCTATAAATTCCAACTCCACATTTACAAAGTGTGTCTAGAAACCAGTAGTACCTTACTGGAAGGTTTCCTTGCATTCAATAGTGGGTTTACATCATTGAATCATATTTTAACGATTCTACAAGTGTTCAACATGATCTCATCCATTCACACTTGTTAGATTGTACTATGTACCTTGGGGGCCATTATTATCATTGGTGGTTCCCCTCGCATATGTCAATGATAGACATTAATGAAAATTAATTAGACGATTTCACCCATGCTTGACATCAACACCTATATTCACATGCCATGTGAATCGTGCCATCAAGGGTTGAGGAAAAGACCTTGGGCTAGGACATGTTCATCACTGGTTATGGTTACCCATCCCAAGTTGAGATGGATTATATCACTTGAGTACTTGGAGGAGTACTAGAGCAGTATGAATGTTTTATATTTGTCTTTGTGCTTCATGTTCTCATGGATCCACACACGATCCACACTGTATAGGTTGGTGGCTATGATTTTGTTGATACATATAGATCTACAGTGTCCACACTTTGTTGTTTGGTGGCTATGTTCTCATTTGTTGACACAGATCCACACTATATTGGTTGATGGATATGTTTTTTGTCCTAACATGGATCTTTTCTATACTCTTTTGTATCCATGATCTCATAATTGGTCCTATGGATCCGCAATGTATTGTTTGGTGGCGATGCTCTATGCATGTTCTGATCATAGGTGTGCCTATCTCGAGGATGATGTGTATATATAGTTTACCAGATGATTAAATGCAAGATTCTCTGCAGTGAATTGACTCCTAGCTCCTACATTACACCCATCCTACCTCTTCTTGCAACATCCTACATTACACTCATCCAAACCTTTAAAATATTAAATAATTGAAAAATGACTAAACGAAGAAAAATAAAATTTTATTAAAATTTAATAAATGAATAATTGAAAAGGTATATATTCATTAAACCTTTAAAATATGAAAGGTGATATAGAAAATTGGACTTTAATTGATAAATATAAACTAAGTAAATTTTTCATTAAAAAATACATTTTAGTGGACATAAAATAAATGATGATATAAAAAAATGCATTTTAGTTGATAAATATGTACATTGTCTTTTCAAATCTTTACGGTCTTAAACAATGAAAAATGGATTTAATTAATAAATAATAACTTTTTATTATTGAATAAATAAACATTTTTTTAATGAAAATGAATTTGTTAAAATTGACTGAATAAAATCTTTATTAAAAAAATGCAAAAAACAAGTGTACCCTCCTAAATTTTTACAATCTTAAATAATTAAAAATTGATTAATAAAAAATAATAACTTTTCATTAAAATTTAATAAATAAACCCACATTTTTTAAAAAGCACTAAAGGATGCCCATTGGGTACAAGAAAATGAAGAAGTTAATAAGAAAGATGATGTAACTTTCATTGATGAGGAACACCAAGATGTGAATTCTCTCCAAGAAGAGATGAAATATATTCATATTTTTTCTGACAAAACTTTTCAGTGTGTAGGTAAAGCTGACCACCAGAAAATTCATGTTGAAACAGAAAAAGAAGATTTGCACTATGTTCAAGAAGCTAAAGAAGAACAACTACTTAGCATGAAGATCCAAAAGACAAAGAATAAGAATTCCAAGTACACTTGAAGCAAAAGAATGAAGATGGAGTTTTTGAATCAAATGTAAACCTAGCTGAGACATAGATCAACAATCATCTTTTTGCGTTGATGGTGCTGAAAGTATTGTCCAAGTTGATATTAAGGGGGTGTGCTAAGGATTGTAATATCACCGGACCACTATCAATAGTGCATTAATTAGTTAGTTAGTTGAGTAGGTCACATTACATAGAATTAGTGGTGCATGGTATTTGATGACCCATGGTATTTACCTATGGTTTTGTTGTTATGTAGTCTTACAAATATTGATGCTTAATATTGAGAAGGTAAGTCAATTGCCCACTCAATCAATATGCCCATTTTTTTTCCGTCCTTTCCTTTACTATTTCTTGTATAATATTTAACATTATGGTGTTCATGAGATCACACCCATGCTCGTTTTGTGTGATTCAATCGCTCGATTGAATGTACAGTCAAATCATATTGTGCATAGGCTACTAATGAGATCCATCTTCACTGTATGAAAGTTGTTATTTGTATGCACTTCATGTCATATGAATAGTATGAAGAACATTCTCATTTTATTAATTAGGGAAGGGGTGATTTGGTGGTTACAAGTATCTGGTAGAATGTCTAAATCTATCTTTTTGTTCCTAAGAAGGAAAGGAAGGGATATGCACAACGAGTTTGTTGTATTTATGGGAAGAATAGGCCCCTCTCTACATAAAAATAGATGCATATATACACATATATAAGCTAATATTATCACAAGGGATCGAACCTAGAGATTATTATCCTTGTATTATTTTATAGTATGAAAACTATATAATGCTATGATTTTTGTTGTAACAGCATTTTCCTCTCATTAATGACAAAGTTTATTTCTTCATCATCATATCTATTGTAGTTGTGTAAGCTTTTCTTTTAATTGGTTGGGTAGCTGTCTAGGAAGGCCCACCAACCTAGGTCGAGTATCCTTCCTAAACCATAACTAGTTAATCTGTGTTAACATTTTATATCTACAAGTGTGATGTTCCAAGCCTACAATTCACTTCTTAAAAAGTAGAGCTTCATGTTAGAAACAATGTAGAAATGAATCCATTATTGTTTTGTAAACTTGGATTCGTCTTTTGACAGTTTCTAAGCTATAGTATCATATCCTTCATTATATAGGATATAGGATCTAGTTTTTTTTATTCTTTACATATATATGTAAGTTTTATTCCAATAATACAATGAGTTTGGTGTGTACCTATCATGTCTATGTGAGAGCCTTTGGTCTCTGCCTCTGATTCTTTAATTTGGTATCAGAGCCGGAGGAAGGTTGTTTAGTTGTAGGGTGAGGAAATATACCTGAGGTTGTTGTGTATGGGAGAAGAGAACACCGTAAAGATATCGTTGGACTATTGACAACAAAAAGTAGTTGTCGATGAAGTGCAAACCACTTCCATTCACGTTGAGCGTTTTCTCCTTCCGGTATATTTCTCCAATCGATTTTCATGAGAACCCTGCTGGAGAAGATCGGGGTGTGGCTCATTGATTACACATGTTCGAACCCTCCTTCATCTATACACCTCAACAGAGATCACTGATTGAGATTGCTTCCAATTGGAATTGATTCCATACATTGAATGATAACAACGTGAAGGGAGAGCGTTGAAGGAGATCTTCTCACTCGGAGACATCTGCTGATCATTGGTCGAAAATTGAAAGAGACAAGGTGTATCTAATTGGTGCAGCGGAAACATGGAGGAGATCACTGCCAGACTGCCATGGGGATTGCTGAGGGAAGAAGAGAATATCGTGAATGTGTGTAGGTGTTAGCCTACGTGAAACTATTTAATGTGTTCTCTACTGCGTTGGAGCTCAACATTGACGGGTGATCGCTCAATATTGGAGAATATATTGAATTTTCTCAGCATATAGTGAAGTTTCTCTTCAGTTTCTTACTACTCCCATCTGCTCTCCCATCCCCATTTTTTCCTTTCGTGAAGTTTAAAGATCGCTACTCTCAATCGAAATTCGGCACCACACCTCCCATAAAGGAAGACTGCGGTGGCATCTATGGAATAGTGAAGGAACATGCGGTGGCACCGCCGGCGTAGGGAATACAAGGTGCAGTGGCACCGCCATTCAAGTAAAGAAAATTTGCGGTGTTGGGCTCTTAGAGAGAATTTGAGCACCGTGGGCCTCCACCACGTGATACTGGTTAAAAAAGTGTGGTGGTGAAGTTTTGTGTTTGTCTCTCGGGATCAAGCGAAGGAAATAAAGGTAAATAGAGATAATTATGTTATTAGAAATTCAATTTGATTACCATACTCGAGGCGCTTATTCTGTGGACTATTGTGAAAGGAGATGAGCAAAATCTCTAAGCTACACTAACACTTTTTATGTTTGTAAAAGACAATATTATTCCTCAAATCAAGGTTGTAAGACGTCCAAAGATTCATGGAACAAACTCAAAGCTTTGTATGAGACGTCAGATTCAAATAGAATTTTTTTTAAAAGACTAAATTATTATCTATCAAGATGGAAGTGAAAGAATTTATAACTAAGTACCTTTCCCACATCAAGGATTTAAGAGATAATCTAGGTAATATTGGCGAATAAATATCCAGTTCTAACTTGGTGACAGTTACATTAAAGGGTTTATTGCCACATTATAAAGTGTTAATTTCAGCACTTGCAACAAGATATACCCCTTCTACTTTTGCAGAGCTCGACAAAATTCTTCAACAAGAAGAAGAGAGGATGAAGATTTATGAGCCAGAATCACAGAATTCAAATCTGACACTGATGGAAAGAGGCAGACACTCACACAGAGGAAATCAATGGAACAAACATAGAGGCAAGTTTCATACAAGACATAGAGGTATGTCAAACACAGACTCTAATGTTAAGAAAAATGTTGGATTCCATTACTGTGGAAAATCAAGTCATATTGCTACAGATTTTTTTAGAAAGAAGAACCATGAGTCCAATCACAGATTTAGAAAGCACAATGGAAATTGCGTGAGAAAAGACACCCCTGATGTTAATGGATTCAAAAATTTCATACTGTTTATATTTGAAAATGATTTGTTTGCAGAAACGGATGACGAGAGTGCATGGTTTATAGACTCGGGTGCTTCTTCCCATATGTCTTGTAATAGAGAATAGTATCATGAGTATCATGAAAAATATGATGGCACACACATTCATTTGGGTGATAACATGTCACATGAGGTCCAAGGTTATGGAGTGATAAGTGTAAATCTACCAAATGTACAACTAAAAAGATTCATAATGTGATGTATGTTCTAGGAATCAAAAATAACTTAATATATGTTTCTGCTATCACTGAAAATGATATGAAATTAGAATTTGGTAAATATGTGTCATGTTAATGATGTCCAAGATCATTACAAGTTTATAGCGTCGGAATCCAGAATTGTAGGCTTATACAAGATGGATGCATTTAAGGGCAGACATTAAGCACTACCATGTTCATCCATTTCAAATGGAAAAATATGGCATCAAAGGTATGGACACCTTAATCATAATGATATTATGTTATTATATAAAAAATCTATTTTTGAAGGTTTTCCTATTATCAAATATGATCATATAGAATGTGATGCATGTGCACTCAAAAACCAACAAAAAAAGTAATTTCCTAATCACGAAGAGAAGAGACAAACTGAATTACTTGACTTGATACATACTGATGATTGTGGACCTGTGCAGACCAAGTCACTGGGTGGTTCCTGGTACTTTCTCATATTTGTGGATGACAGCTCTAGGTTCACTTGGGTTTACTTCATAAGGATAAAAATTAATGTCTTTGAATACTTCAAGGAATTCAAGATTAAAGTTGAAAAGCATACATGTAAATATATCAAAATACTCATATCGGATCAAGGTGGTGAGTATAATTCTCAAGCATTAAAAATATATTATACAGACAATGGAATCCAACAAAAATTCACTGTGACTGATACACTTCATCAAAATGGATTTGTTGAGAGGAAAAATAGAATACTGGTGGAATGTGCTCGCAACTTTCTCCAAGGTAAAAACATTTCTAATGAGTTTTGGGCTAAAGCTATTAACATCAATGTGTATTTAAAGAATATGAGTCCAACAAAGAAACTAGAATTTCAAACACCCTTTGAATTCTTTTATGGCTATACACCTGAAATTAGTCATTTAAGAGTATTTGGTTGTAGGGCCTTTGCACACATCCCCAAAGGTGATAGAAGAAAATTGGATGCAAAAGCTATTGAATGTGTCTTTGTTGGCTACCGTGATGATCATAAGGAATATAAGTTATTTCATCCTAGTTCACACAGACTGGTTGCAAGTAGATATGTTGTGTTTCATGAGAATACAGATATAAGTAACAGGTTGAATAATTCTGATGAAGGGCATATCTCAGATGATAATGTCAAAATAGATAAAATTGTTGAGAAAGTGTAGGTATAACAATAGGTTTAGGAAAAGGGTGATAAAGAAGGAAATGCTTGTTTGGTATCTTTATATGTTGATGATCTCATTATTACAGGTGGAGCATATCACTTGATTGCATATATCAAAATTCATATGTCTCAGGAATTAGAAATGAAATACCTTGGTGGTTTG
Source organism: Pseudotsuga menziesii (assembly GCA_001517045.1). Classification (NCBI taxonomy): domain Eukaryota; kingdom Viridiplantae; phylum Streptophyta; class Pinopsida; order Pinales; family Pinaceae; genus Pseudotsuga; species Pseudotsuga menziesii. The sequence goes on along the minus strand of LPNX011152882.1, from coordinate 122,203 downwards.
CATTATTGTTTAGGAATTGCATTTTGGAGAGAGGCTGGTAAGACATTGATCACTCAAAGCAATTATGTAAGGGAAATACTTAACATATTTCAAAATGAGTGAATGCAAAGCATTATCAACCCCTTTGGATCAAAATATAAAATTGTACAGTAATGATGGATCTAAAGAAGTAGATGGTACTTTGTATCATCTACTAGTGGGAAGTTTGAACTATCTCACTACTACAAGGCCAAACATATCATATTCAGTTAGCATCCTTAGTCAATTCTTGGCTAATCCATGTGAAACACATTGGAAAGATCAAAATCAATTCCTAAGATATTTAAAATGAACAATTAATTTTGGTCGCTTATATATGGATGCATTTGATGTTCAGTTGCGAGGTTATTATGATTCTGACAGGGAAGGGAATCCTGATAACAGAAAGTGTATTTTTGGATATTATTTTAACATCGGTTTAGGAGTCGTGCCATGGAGTAGTAAGACACAACCAACTGTTTCTTTGTCATCCACAAAAGATGAATATAAAGCATTGACCAGTGCTACTTGTGAAGCCATTTGGTTGAGGCACATTCTTTAAGATGTTGGTACAAAGCAAGAGAAAGCTATTGAAATACAATGTGATAATCAAAGTTCAATTAAGTTGGGAGATAATCTAGTCTATCATTATTGTTTTCTAAACTTGCATTAGTCGTTTGAGAGTTACTAATCTATAGGATCTGATCCTCGAATATAGGATCTAGTTTGTTTGATTCTTTACCTATAGATGTAAGGTTTATTCCAGTAATACAATGAGTATGGTGTGTACCTCTCATGTCTATGTGAGAGCCTTTTCTTTGTGCCTCTGATTCTTTAATTCTTCATTGCATTCATTTTTTATTCATTACTTCATATTTTTTTTACTTAATTGCACTCTTGACTTACGTTGGTTTAATTCCATGCTTTAGATGAAACTTCCATTAACTAAAAAATGTTTTCAGATTGCATGGCTCGAGCTTAGGTTAATGGTCTGAGTAATTTGTAATGGTGTTTTTATTTGTATTTGACTGGTACATTTCATTACTTGTCATATTGTTAATTACAAATAGAATTCCCAAGTTCTTAAATTTAATCATATCATAACACTTCTGATTTGTTTCTTTGTAGCATTTCAATTTTTCCTTACTACACAAATGGCTTAAACATTTATTGACTAGCGTTGAAGACAAGAATAGTCCATAATCATATTCATGTGTAGATAAGTAATCCTAATATAATATGTGGTTCCATTGAACTCTTTCCATATCCAATATCAATCATGTAGTGACAGTGTTTGAATTCTTCTTCTTAAATTAGTTTGCTCGTGCTTTAATGTTTGATGAGATGACGCTGTGACACTTTTATATTATGAAACCTTTAAGATAACATTAATCCTACATTTCATGTGTTTTCACTTTGAAGTCTACTAATAGTGGATTAATGATTTAATGTCAATCATTTATACATATAAATAACGTGAGATGACACAGTGACACTTTTACATAATGAAAAGTTCAAGATAACCTTAATTCTACATTTCATGTGTTTGCACTTTGAAGTCTACTACTAATAGTGAATTAATGATTTAATATCAAGCAGTTATGCATATAAATAAAGGGACAAGTAGTGTGAGAAGCAGTTGGCTATTTCACATTTTTGGATATGATTCTTTGGTATCATAGCCAAAGGAAGGTTGTTTAGCTATAGTGTGAGGAAGTATACACGAGGTTGTTGTGTATGGGAAAAGACAATTCCGTAAATATATTGTTGGACTGTTGACTGCAGAAAGTAGTTATCGGTGAAGTGTGAATCGTTGTCATTCACGTTGAGCGCTACCTCCTCCTTGTATATTTCTCCAATCGATTTCCTAGAGAACCATGTTGGAAAAGATCGCTTCGAACCCTCCATCCTGTGTGCACCTCAAAAGAGTTTGGTGATTGAGACCGCTGCTAATTGGAACTGTTGTGATACATTGAATACTCACAATGTGAAAGGGACAATAATGAAGGAGATCTACTCACCGAGAGACATCCGTTGAACGTGATCGCTGCTGGTCACTGGTCGAAAATTGAAAGAGACAAGGGGTATCTCGTTGGTGCAGTGGAAACATGGAGGAGCTCACTAGCATTCTTCCATGGGGATCATCGAGGGAAGAAAAGAATACTGTGAACATGTGTAGCTATTATCTTGCGTGAAACTATTTAATGTGTTCTCTACTGCATTGGAGCTCAACGTTGATGGGTGATCACTGAATATTGGAGAATATCGTGAAGTTTCTCAGCATATAGTGAATTTTATCTTTAGTTTCCTACTACTCCCCTCTAATCTCCAGAATTTTCTTAAAGATCGCTGCTACCATTAAATATCGTTGCTTTCGCTGCCATACACTTCAACCATCCCCATTTTTTCCTTTCGTGAAGTTTAAAGATCATTTCTATCAGTGGAAAGTTGGCACCGTAACTCCCGTAAAGAGAGAGTGCGGTGACATCTCTGGAACAGTGAAGGAACACATGATGGAACCACCAATGTAGAGAATACAAGGTGCAGTGGAACCTCCGTTCAAGTAAAGAAAAGTCGTGGTGTTGGGCTCTTTCTTAGATCGAATTTGAGCAGCACGGGACTCCACCATGTGCTGCTGGTTTAAGAAGTGTGGTGTGGAAATTTTGTGTTTGGCTCTATCAGCCGAAGGAAAGGAAGGTAAGATCGCAAATTCTCATATGGTTGATTCTTATGTTAATGAAGTCTCTAAGTTAAATGGAGATAATTATGTTAATTGGAAATTCAATTTGATTACCATACTCAAGGTGCTTAATTTGTGGATGATTGTGAAAGGAGATGAGCAAAAGCCCTCAGATACACTTTGCATCTCAAAATGAAATCTACGGGAAGTTAAAGCAAAGGTAACAATTCATATGTGTGTAGAAGACAATATTATTCCTCATATTATATATTGTAAGACATCCAAAGGTACATGGAACAAAATCAAATTTTTGTATGAGATGTCATATTCAAATAGATTTTTTTTAAAGACTAAATTATTATCTATCAAGATGGAAGTGAATGAATCTATAACTAAGTACCTTTCCCACATCAAGGATTTAAGAGATAATCTAGGTGGTATTGGTGAAGAAATACCAAGTTCTCACTTGGTGACAGTTACATTAAAAGGTTTATTGTAAGATTATAAAATGTTCATTTCAACACTTACAACAAGACATACCCCTCCTACTTTTGCAGAGCTCGATAGAGTTCTTCCACAAGAAGAAGAGAGGATGAAGATCTATGACCTAGAATCACATACTTCAGATCAGACACTTATGGAAAGCGGAAAACACTCAAACATAGGAAATCAATGGGATAGACACATAGGCAAATTTTATACAAGACATAGAGGTATGTCACACACAGACTCTAATGTTAATAAAAATGTTGAATTCCATTACTGTGGAAAGTCAGGCCATATTTCTAGAGACTGTTTTAGAAAGAAGAACCATGAGTCCAATCAGATATTTAGAGAGTAAAATGGAAATTATGTGAGAAAAGACACCCCTTATGTTAATGGATTAATAAATCTCAGACTGTTTATATATGAAAATGCTTTGTTTGCTTAATGAGATGACGAGAGTGCATGGTTTATACATTCGGGTGCTTCTTCCCATATGCCATGTAATAGAGAATGGTATGGTGAGTATCATGAAAAATATGATGGAGCACACATTTATTTGCATGATAACAAATCACATGAGGTCCAACGTTATGGAGTGATAAGTGTAAATCTACGAGATGGACAACTTAAATGGTTTCATAATGTGACATATGTTCTAGGCATCAAAAAAAATTTAATATATGTTTCTCCTATGACTAACAATGATATGAAAGTAGAATTTGGTAAATATAAGTGTCATGCTTAAGATGTCCAAGATCATTATAGGGTTATAGAAACATAATCCATAATTGGAGGTTTATACAAGATAGATGGAATCAAGGGAATATATCAAGCACTAGCATCTTAATCCATTTCAAATGGAGAATTATGGCATAAAAGGTATGGACACCTCAATCAAAATGATATTATGTTGTTACAGAAAAATTCTATGGTTGAAGGTCATCATGTTATCAAAGATGGTCATATAGAATGTGATACATGTGCACTCAAAAAATAGCATAGACAAGAATTTTCTAATCATGAAGAGAAGAGGCAAACTGAATTACTTGGATTAATACATACTGATTTTTGTGGACCTATGCAGACCAGGTCACTGGGTGGTTCATGGTACTTTCTGATATTTGTGGATGACAAATCTAGGTTCACTTAGGTTTATTTCGTAAGGGAAAAAAGTGATGTCTTCGAATACTTCAAGGAATTCAAGATCAAAGTTGAAAACAAGACAGGTAAATATATCAAAATCCTCAGATAGGATCAAGGTGGTGAGTATAGTTATGGAGAATTCATAAGATATTGTACAAATAATGGAATCCAACAACAATTCATTGTGACTGATACACTTCAACAAAATGGAGTTGCTGAGAGGAAAAAAGAACACTGGTGGAATGTGCTCTCAGCATGCTCCAAGGTAAAAGCATTTCTAATGGTTTTTGGGATGAATTTAATAACACCATTGTGTATTTAAAGAACATCAGTCCAACAAAGAAATTAGAACTCCAAACACCCAAGTTTGAAGTCTTTTATGGCTATAAAACTGAAATTAGTCATTTAAGAGTATTTGATTGTAGGGCCTTTGCAAACATCCTCAAATATAATAAAAGAAAATTGGATGCAAAAGCTATTGAATGTGTATTTGTTGGATATTGTGATGATCATAAGACATAATTTATTTCATCCTAGTTCACACAAACTTATTGCAAGTAGAGATGTTGTGTTTCATGAGAATACAAATATAAGTAGAGGTTGAATAATTGTGATGAAGGGTAGATCTCAGATGATAATGTCAAAATAAATAAAAGTATTCAGAAAGTGTAGGTACAACAACCAGTTCAAGAACATGGTGATAACATGAGTGATACCACCTCAGATGAAGAAACATCAGAAAGCAGAGGAATCATGGATGGAACTAGAACAAGTATTGTAATACCTAGAAGGTGAACTCGGCAAACTCATCCTCCTGTAAATTTTAGAGATTATTCCTTGATGACTAATGTAATGAATGCCATAGAACCATTGAATTATGATCAAGCCAAAGATAAAGAAGAATGGGTAAATTCTATGAATGAGGAGTATAATTCAATTATGAGAAATAAAACTTGGGAATTAGTAGAATTTCCCAAAGATAAAGTACCCATAGGATCTAAATAGTTGTTCAAATTTATGTTCGAAGCTGATGGTAGTATTGACAAAATTAGGCAAGACTAGTTGCAAAGGGTTATTCTCAACAAGAGGGAATTGATTTTGAAGAAACATATGGACCTATAGCTAAATTAAACAAAAACATATTGCTTGTTGCATTAGCTACAAAACTAAATTGGATAATACACCAGTTAGATGTTAAATCTACTATCTTGAATGGTGATTTAAAAGAGGAAGTGTATTTAGTTTAGCTTGAAGGTTTTGTGCAGAATGGTCAGGAGCATCTTGTTTGCATATTGAAGAAATCTATCTATGGGTTGAAACAGGACCCTAGATCATGGTATATAAATATTGATTCCTTCTTTAAAAAACAACGGTTTATGAAAAACAAAAGTGATTCAAGCCTATACATTAATAAAGATAAAGAAGGAAATGTTTGCTTGGTTTCTTTATATGTTGATGATCACATTATTACAGGTGGAGCATATCAATTGATTGTAGATATTAAAATCATATGTCTCATGAATTTGAAATGAAATACCTTGGTAATTTGCATTATTGTTAAGGAATTGAATTTTGGAGAGAGGCTAGTAAAACATTGATCACTCAAATCAAGTATGTAAGGGAAATCCTTAACAGATTTCAATTGAGTGAATGTAGAGCAGTATCAACCCCTTTGGATCAAAATATGAAATTGTATAGTAATGATGGATCTAAAGAAGAATATGATACTTTGTATCATCAATTAGTGGGAAATATGAACTATATCACTACTACAAGGACAAACATATCATATTCAGTTAGCATCCTTTGTCAGTTCTTGGCTAAGCCATGTGAAACACATTGGAAAGTTGCAAAGAAAGTCCAAAGATATTTAAAAAGAACAAATAATTTTGGTATTTTATATACTAATGCATTTGATGTTCATTAGGCAGGTTATTCTGATTCTGACTAGGAAGGGAATCATGATGATAGAAATTCTACTTGTGGATATCGTTTTCACATCGGTTCAGGAGTCGTGTCATGGAGCAGTAGGAAACAACCAACCGTTTCTCTGTCATCCATGGAAGCTGAATATAAAGCATTGAGCAATTCTACTTGTGAATCCATTTGGTTGAGACACATTCTTGAAGATGTTGGCACAAAGCAAGAGAAAGCTACCAGAATACACTATGATAATCAAAGTTCAATTAAGTTGGTACATAATCTAGTTTATCATGCAAGATCCAAACATACTGAGCTGCAACATAACTTTGTGAGAGAAAAGATTGTCTCTGAAGAGATTGAATTTACTTACTGTAGCAGAAGTGAAAATATTGCTGATATTTTCACCAAGCTAGTTGGAAGAATCCACTTTGAGGATCTTAGAAAGAAACTAGGCGTTGTAAATAATCCATTTCTCCATTAAGCGACGTTGTTAGAGATAATGCAGAAATGCATTCATTATTGTTTTCTAAACTTGGATTAGTCATTTGATAGTTCTTAAGCTATAGGATCTGATCCTTGATTATAGGATCTAGTTTGTTTGATTCTTTAACTATAGATGTAATTTTTATTCCAGTAATACAATGAGTTTGGTGTGTCCCTCTCATGTCTATGTGAGATGCTTTTCTCTCTTTCACTGATTCTTTATTTATTCATTGCATTCATTTGTGATTCATTACTTCATAGTTTGTTTACTTAATTGTACACCTCACTTACATTGGTTTAATTCCATGCTTTAAATGAATCACGATTAACTAAAAAATGTTTTCAAATTGCATGTCTCGAGCTTAGGTTAATGGTGTGAGTAATTTGTAATGTTATTTATCTTTGTATTTCATTGGTACATTTCATTACTTGTCAGATTGTTAACAACAACTAGAATTCCCTAGTTCTTAAATTTAACTTTGTCTTTCATATCACAACACTTGTGATTTGTTTCTTTGTAGCATTTCAATCTTTCCTTTGTACACAAATGGTTTAAACATTCATTGACTTGTGTCGAAGACAAAAATAGTCCATAGACATATTCATGTATCTCTCATATCGTAACACTTGTGATTTGTTTCTTTGCAGCATTTCAAATTTTCCTTAGTACACAAATGGCTTAAACATTCATTGACTGGTGTCGGAGACAAGAATAGTCCATAATCATATTCATGTGTAGATACGTAATTGTGATATAATATGTGGTTCCATTGAACTCTTTCCATATCCAATATCAATCATGTGGTGAGAGTGAGGGATGGAATTTGATGGGTAAATGCTCGTCATGGGTCAATTCACCCGTCAAATACAGCTAAGATTTTACGGAGACCTGTTACAGCTGATTTTACCACACATGGTGAATCACACTTGTATGGCCTTCCTTGTCCCTCTGCTGACTCCTTAGACCCCATGGACCATTTTTTTAACTTTTATGTTTCCAAGATCATCCCTAAAAACATGCAAAAATTGCCATACGCGACTTTTAATTCCTTTCTCACGTATATACGTGGATTTGACCCTTAAACCTGCATACATCAGGATGCGTGCAAAAGGCCAAATTCTTCTGGAGTTTTCCTTGATGTGGATTCGACTCACTTGTCTCTTGTCCTTCCATATGCCTTGAGATCACTCGGATTTGACCTTTAATTACCCCATTAAAGAGCTATATAAGGAACCCTTTGGATACATTGAAGGCATGAGGAATTGAAGAGCAAGAAAACTATAGTCCATTGTTGCTGGAGCTTATACTTGAGTCTGCATCCCTTTGTCCCTTGGAGCACTTTTGTGTTCTTCCCAAGCTTTCCTTTTGCTTGTGAGGTTTCTATCAAGAGATGGAGGATTGAAGTGGTGGAGGCCCAAGTGGGGGACTCGGTTTCTCCGATTCACGGACGTGCTGATAGAGGTTGTCTCTATTGTAATATTTGTTTTATATTAATAGAAATATATTTTCCTATCCAGTAATGTGTATTTGAATGAATATTTGATCCATGGATGATTTCACATGAATACCACTTACATAGTTTCACATGTCCCTTCATCCTCTAGTCCTAGTTCTTTGAATGCTATTCCTCCCCCTCATTCACGTGGTCCTTTGGGATAGAATGTTGGTACGAGTCATGTGCATACTGCTGCTACTCGCATAGTCATGTCTCAGAGTCAAGTACCTCCTGTTGTCTCGGGAGTTCATATTCCTACTTATGGAGTGTCTCATGGGACATCTCATCGGACTTCCTATGGACCATATTGTGGACCGGAGTATGCACATAGTTATTCACCTTATGGGTATGGGTATCAACAACCTGCTTACTCCCTGAATTATGGCTTTGTAGCCCCAAATAGTCAAGGTACACCATATTATGGTGCTTCCATGCCACCCTACACAGGTCAAACAGGGGGAGGATACTATGGCCATGGCCATGGTGGTTATGGTAACCCACCGGTAACTAGTCCTATGTGAACCAAAATTATCAGGGAGCGTCTCATCGACCTGCTCAACCTAGGCTCCCTTTCCTCGCAACATTAAATTTTTATGACTTGTCAAGACTAATGAATGATCCGGTATCTTATGATCTGGCTTGGTTGACTGTCCCTACAAAGCTTCCCTTGGACATCCCCAAATTCGAGGGAAAACCAGGAGAAGATCCTAGTGAACATGTTCCTACATTTCACCTTTGGGCCTCTTCTAATTCCTTACACGAAGATTTGATCCGTTTAAGGCTGTTTCAATGCACCCTGATCGGGCCTACAACAAAATGGTACATAGAGTTACCTAGGGGAGCATTCACTTTGTTCGATGACCTAGCTATGACTTTTCTCAACAACTTCCAACTACCAGTGTGTTACGATGTTGGTACAAAACTCTTGTCAACATTTCAACAAGACAAAGCCATGCATATCTCAGACCATATCCAAGAGTGGTGTAGACGGAAGAGATTGATTAAAGCCTTCATACCACTGGAGTTTCTCCTCGAGTGGTTCCTTAAATAGTTACTACCTTATATAGCGAAGGATGTTTCTACATCTGGAGTTCAGAACGAGGAACAAGCCATTTTTAGGGTGCAGGAATTGGATTTGATTGATGCTCAATCCGGTTTGTTATATGAGATCATTCCTAATGCTCCGTGTTCTAGTTTCGACCCTAAGGTCAAACTTGGACCACATGCCGATGGAATTGTTGGTTGTACGAGTACCAAACCTATGGATTCAGTTGTAAAACAGGCCAATCAATTATATATCAACCAATATGACTCGAGACAAGCCACAGCTTCGTCTCAACCCACCCAAATAGAGAATGTGCTTTCGGTGCAATTGTTGGACCAGAAGGGTAACCAGCAACTCGGAAGGAATAAGAAGAAGGGTAAAAAAAATCGTAACGGTGGGAATAGGAATGAAAATGCCAATTCTAATGACAAGAATGCTCAAAATGCTAGGGGGGACAAGCAGCCTAAACATAAGGTTAATTTTCCTTCGAAGTTGTGTAAGGATGACCACCTCACTCACTTGTGCACTCAGATAGAAGAAGCCTCAAGGTTCATAGTGCAGGGCCCAGCTGTGTTGACCAACCCTTTACCTCATAATCAAAACATGAACTCGAGGACCCATGATCAGTCTGGTGGAGATCAAGATCCGTCGGAAGTGAGTAATGGTCATGGTTGCATCAATATGGTGCATGCTACTAAGGTTGTGACTCGTGCGAAGGACTATGGTTCGTCACAACCTGACCTTGGAAAGGAGCCTGTTCCACCCAAAAGTCCTTTGTGTATTGAAAACCATGTGGATAAACCTGAAGTTGAACCTCGCATTCCTAAGGGAGTCCTTAAGTGTTCTGAGCACAATCCTAATGCTCGAGCCGCCCAGAACTATTATGTTGTTGAGGATTTGGGCCACACTCCTTGTGCGATGTCTGCACTCGAAGTACTTAAGAGTTGTCTTTCGCAAAGGAAGGCTTTGCTTTCTGCTCTTGGTGTTAACGATGATAACTCTTCCTCTATCATCAAATTTGAAACCGTAGGACTACATACTCGCTTGCCTTACTATGTGTCTCTCTTGATTCATGTAGAATGTCTTAACAATACCGTCAAATGCACTATGATTGACGAAGGTGCTACTGCTTCCGTGATGGCTTTGGCGTGTTGGAAGGGTTTGGGTTCCCCCGAGTTGTCTAAATCCGCTACCATGTTGACTGCATTTGATGGTAGATTGTTTTGGCCGCACGACATTCTTCCTTCTCTTAAGGTCTGTTTGGGAGGGAAGACCATCGCGATCGAGATCGAGGTGGTTGATGCGCCCCTTGACTACAATTTGTTACTAGGTAGGAATTGGATGTACAGTATGCAAGCCATAGCTTTTTCTCTAATTCGAGTTGTATGTTTTTTGTTTAATGGGAAGATAGTTACGATTGATCAAATGTCATTCAAGAATCTGTGTGTTACCGCATCTTCGGGAGCTTTTGTCCCGATTGTCGAGCACTCTCAGCTGGAAATTGGGAGTGTGGGTGTTGGCATGTATCCATCCCTTATGGGATCCTTTAGTTGTCCTGCACTTGTTATTATGATTGGGTCTAGTTTCAGTGAGGCTTCGTCGTCAGTGCGTTCGATATCTTTTCGCACCACTCATATGGAAGATCCTTGTATTCTTCCTACACCAAGTCCTTCATGTGAGCCTATCGGAATAGACGTGTCGTTGCCTGCAGCAATGATAGCATATCAAAGCTAATCTTGAATGTGTTGCAGAGCCTAGGACTTCCTCTTTGCGGACGGAGGAGGAGGACCCATATGTGCTACTTGCATGGGAATTTGAGTCTTCTCATGTGCATGACCACTTTGACAGTGTTTTTCCATCAGATGAAGCTATTATTGAGGCTATGTCTGGGGTTGAGCCACCTTTGGAAGAGTTACATCATAGATATTACTTTCTTCTTGAGCTTGACCGTTTAGAGTGTGAAGAATCTAGGGAGATTTTTAGTGAGAGAATTGGTAGTCTCGTGGTTCCATTAAGCTCTCCTAGTCCGATGGCTAATGGAAACATGGAAAATATATCTCCTACCATTCCTATCAATATCTCCCACGATCCCGGCAAGATTGAGAATGTCTATATTGGGCTAGAATGTTCCCATGCTGAGATTTAAGAGTATACTGAGTTGTTTAAAAAGTTTCATGATGTATTTGCTTGGTCATATGAGGAGATTCCAAGAATCGACCCTTGCATTGTTGAACATGAGATAAAAACTTATCCCAATTCTAAGCATGTTCGACAATGCTTGCGTGCGATGAATCCTATAAAAGCACCCATGATTAAGGTTGATATAGAAAAAATATTGAATGTTGGTTTTATCTATCCCGATTCCTCGATGGAGTGGGTTTCAAGCCCCATTCCGGTTGATAAGAAACAAGGAACCATCTGTATATGCATTGATTTCCATGACTTGAATCATGCCTATCCTAAAGATAATTTTCCCACACCATTTATTGATCAAATTTTGGATGAGTGTGCGGGAAGCGAGGTATTTTCCTTTATGGATGGATTTTCTAGATACAACTAGATATAGATCAAACCCAAGGACCAACATAAGATGGCCTTTATTTGTCCTTGGGGTACCTTTGCATATCAGAAGATGCCTTTCGGCCTTAAAACGTCGGAGCCACTTTTTTAGCGGGCTATGACCTTGATCTTCCATGATCTCAAATCAATTATTAAAGTCTTTTTGGATGACCTTGCTGCTCATTCTCATCAGAGGATGCGTCATTCCTACCATTTGAGATTAGTGTTTGAAAGATGCCACCATTACTTGGTCGGGTTAAATCCTCATAAATGCATCTTTTGTGTGAAGTCTGGTCACTTATTAGGGTTCATTGTCTCCAAGGAGGGTATAATATTTGATCCTTTGAAGGTTGAGGCAATACTTCAATTGTCTCCCTCGAGAAACATTAGACATCTTCAATGTTTGCAAGGCATGGCAAATTTCTTACTGAGATTCGTAGTTAATTTTGCCAATTTGACTAGAGGCTTTATGCGTCTTTTGAAGAAGGACACTACCTTTTGCTGGGATGAGTGAACCCAGGAGTCCTTTGATGCACTTAAGCGAGCCTTAGCATCGGCCCTCGTGATTAGTCCACCCGACTATAGCCGTGATTTTTTACTTTATGTGGTTGCGTCCATGGAGACGATTGGTATGGTTTTGGTTCAGGAAGATGAGGAGCTCTAGGAGCATGTCATATATTATTTGAGCCAAAACCTTATAGATGTGGAGATTTGTTATTCCCATGTGAAGAAACTTACCTTAGCTACTGTTCATGCGGTTCAAAGATTGAGACATTATATTCTCCTTCGCTAGAACTTGGTGGTATCCCATGTCAATCCATTTCAGTTCGTCCTCACTAGAAGGATGATAGGGGGAAAGTATAATAAGTGGATTTTTATCTTGCAAGAATTCAATCTCAAGTTTGTTTCAGAAAAATTAAAAAAAATCATTGATTTTTGCGGAGCTTATATCTGATTTCCTAAGCGAGGAGGAGGAGGAAGTTTGTGAAGATACGCTTGTCGATGAGCACATTTTACTGATCTCAACTTTGGATCCATGGTATGGGGATGTTATCATATATTTACAAACATTGAAGGTCCCTACTCACATTTCACAGGATGAGTGACGACGGTTACATCATGTATCCAAGAATTACCTCATAGTGGATAACACATTATACTGCCATGGGATAGATTCCATTTTATGTTGTTGTTTAAATCATGAGGAGGTTGAGCTTGTGCTGAATGATTTCCACGGAGGGGTGTGTGGTGGTCATTTATCTGGGCTTTCTACAGCCCAAAAAATCTTGAGAGCGGGTTATTTCTGGTCGTCAATCTTTAAAGATTGTGTTAATGCAGTCAAGAAGTGCCACCCTTGCTAGGTGTTTGCACACAATATGCACTCGCATCCTGCCCCGTTACATCCAATTATCATCGTCGGTCCCTTCACTAAGTGGGGGCTTGATTTCATGGATTGCAACCCAGCTTCAGCTAGGGGCCATCATCATATTATAGTGGTTGTTGACTATTTCACGAAATGGGTTGAGGCTATGCCCATGATTAAATTCGATAGTGAGACATCCGCACATTTCGTATTCAACCAGATCATTACTCAGTTCAGTATTCCGAAAGAGCTTGTCACTGACCATGGTAGGCACTTTCAGAATCGGATGATGGAAGAGTTGGCCTCGAAGTTAGGGTATAAGCAGGAGAATTCCTCTTCTTATTACCCTCAAGCGAATGGACAGGTTGAAGCAGTGAACAAATCACTCAAGTCCATTCTCCAACGAACCATCGTACAAAGCAAGATGAATTGGCATATCATGTTATATCCTGCTTTGTGGGCTTATAGGACTGCGGTTAAGACTGCCATGGTTTTTTCTCCATATCAGCTTGTACATGGAGTGGAGTCTGTATTGCTGGTTGAGTGCGAAATCCCTTATTTGAAGCTAGCCATAGAGCTCTTACCAGAGATTTCCCCTTGGAGGAATGTTTGGTCCACTTAGAGCATCTTGATGAGTAGCGTTGAGATGCCTTGGTGGCTCTAGAAGTGAATAAGCATCGCGTTAAGGTCCAGTATGATAAATCTATCCATCCAAGGAAGTTTAGTGAAAGAGATTTGGTCCTTTTGTGGGATCAAGCTAAAGAACCCTTGGGAGCAGGAAAGTTTAACCCCATGTGGCATGGTCCTTACGTTGTTAAACGTGTGTTAGAGAAGGGCACATATGATTTATTATATTACGAGAGGAAAGCCTTGGCAGAGCCTAGAAATGGGCTCTATTTTAAAAAGTACTATGCATGATTCTCAGCCAGGGCTGACTATTGTATATTATTATACAATATTTTGCATAGTTAGGTTTTTCTTATGGTAATCGGGTTTGTTAATTAGCTTTCATTTCTTATGGTAGATGTCAATGGAGTCTTCCATCTATATAAGATTCGTGGATGGTGCTAGCCACCACACTCAACACTCAGCCTCTGCTGCTTGGGTGATTTATACTCCTATGGGTCATGTACTGTCTTCAGAAGGCGTATGTTTTTGGCCTTCTTCAAATAATGTTGCTGAATATAGTGCCATTATAGAGCTTCTACAGAATGCCATTTCACATGGTTTTCTCTCTCTTGAGGTACATCTTGATTCGCAGTTAGTAGTGTCATAGCTTAATGGCATCTATCATGTTAGGGATCCAACATTATTACGAATATTCTTACGTGTGAGATTGTTAGAACGACAATTTGACAACATAACATACATACATGTTCCAAGAATCTATAATTAAGTTGCTGACTCATATGCTAACTATGTTTTATATTGGTATTTGATTCATAAACAATAATCTCATCACAAACATACATTTTTACACATGTAAATAAATAAATCGATCATCATAAAAAAATTTCATTAAACATCCAAAATGTGATAGTACATAAGTGTCATAATACAAAAATGGGGCTTCCGAGCCACCAAACTATAAATACATGGTAGTACAAAATGTATCACTCCTAGGTATCTAATCCTGGGGAGGAGGAGGGGCCTTCTGATTGTGGAATGTCACCATGGCTCTAGCTAGCTGTCGAAATAACCACACCCATGCTCGTGGTACACCCACCACTTAACGTTGCATGGCCTCAGGTAGGTCCTTGACCTACGCCATGGGTACCCTATGTGTTAACCGCACAAAGTTGGTATGAATGCTTTGGAGCATCTGCTCCGCATCCACGGCCATAATTTCATCTCCTCTTCCCCTCCGTCTATGACGATGGAAACCATCAGGCCACCGTGGTCCTACATCTACATACATATGACAGGATGTCACTATGTGTTGTCACACAAAAACATGTCTTTTGAGTCTATATATATCAAAAAACACAAAAAAATTAAATAATTCAAAAACTTAGAAAGAGGGTTGGGATTCGTTGTCAATGTCATCGTATGCTGATCCTAGTGGTAGAGGCATGTCGGGATCTCCCCAAAAATCTATCTCCGCATAGGGATAATCATCGATGGCAACTATCTGCCACCACCACCATGGAAAGAAATCAGCTGGATAGGGGTTGGACACCCTACCTCCACGCAGTCTATGCATCACATCTTCCCAAGGTCATTGGGTCGGATCTTGAACCCCGTGAAAAGGAATGTCAACTCTAAGGCTCAATCCCAGAACACTCTCAAAGAAGAATGTGCTCAGTATACTGCTGAAACCAAAGTTTTGTACTCTTCCCATCTTGCAGTTGTTGAGTTGTTGCTTCATGTTGCTCAATAGCACAGTACTCCAATCGCAAACGGTGGGTCTCATGCACTCCATTGCATAGAACATCAAGGGCTACGAGGCCTGGTGGAGTGAGGCTACCCCTGCTATCCTGGCCAGTGTCAGTAGTATGACCTTTAGGCCTACCACCTGTATGGAGTTAGTTGGGATCTGAATCCCGACCTTCTTCGTGTCTGGATAACAGTATACAATTATATACTCATCTATGGTGAGGCCACCTCTGGGCCTATGAGACCGTAAGTTCACCACTTCCCCATGTCAGGACAACCCAGTAATAAAGTATATGTCCTCCGCCTCTATAGTGAGGGACATCCCGTTGATCTGGAAAGACTCTGAGTTAGGATCCCAGTAGTCTACTAGCATCTACAGCAGTCTTTGTATGGCCCTTAAGCCACCAAGACACCAAAACTTGTAGAGCCCGCATGCACGAAGAGCTTGTTGTGCCATTAGATCACCCCGTGCTTCTGCTTCTACATCCCTGTGCTCTCGCTCCCTCCATTCTAGTACCATCTTGCACATTCAATTTGAGTTTTGGTCATTAGTTGTCTTAGAAAAACTTAAACACGGCCACATACGCAACTGTTTGCTAAACAACCGCATATGTACTCGACTTTGAGGCTTTTTTCTGTGTATAGCCAGCCCTATATGCGGAAAAATCGTTCATTTTCGCATGGGCCATGGTGCATAGTTTAGAATGGCCTATAAATTGATTTTCACCATGGAAATTTGAAAAATTTACATGTAAATGAAAGAGCAAGGAATGGAAAGTTACCTGGAAAAAATGGTGTCGGATTTCGCCGACTGAAACTCCCAGAATTCGCGTTTGAAGTTCTGAGCTCAATTGGGTAAAAACTTCAAATGTTATATAATGTTTTGAATTTTTTACTATTTATATAATTTTTTCAAATTTTGAAAAGTTTTACCCCCTTTCTATAGTTTTGGACCGTTTCTGACCCTTTTGGACCGTTTTTGACTAATATAATGATGTAGGAGATCGTTTTGAGCATCGTTTCGACCGTTGTTTTGTCCAGTTTGTGCCGATTTTAGGTATGATGTTTAAACTGGCATATAGGTTAGATTCCACCTCCATTTGCATTTTGCATGACCTTATGACCATTTCATTATAACCGTAGGTACGAACCCATTATATCTTGTCATGGAACTTTCTTGTTATTTTAGAAGTGAAATGATGTGAACGGTAGAGATTGACCTTACACGGGTACCCTAGTTAAATCCTTGTTTGAATTTGGTGCCCATGTTAACAGTTTGTCCTTTAGGGTGGGGGAGTTCGTTGTATAGTATAGCCATGACATTTCAGAAGAGCCTCATACTCCTATTGATCTTTTGCTGGCCTGTTTCCCCAGGACTCCCTTATGTCAAGTTGTAATTGCATTATCATGAGCTTTACATGCCTCATTGAGCCTTATGCCGGCTTCCTTGACTTTGAGTATCAGCCATACAGCCTGAGCTTGTCTGATGTCTAGACAAGCAGAGCTATTTTATATATCCTTTGTAGCTTGGTTCCCTATTTTTACCAAGAGGGGACTTTCCCCCGAGTGTTGCTATCCTACACATGTATCCTTGCATTGAGCATAGGTATGTTCCATTGCTTGGAACTAGTTTGTTTTCCTATTTGATACTCGTCTCCTCCTATTCTGTAAGTTTAAAGCGATTTTATTCTTTTTCAAGCTTTTCAAATATTTGAAAAAGTCCAAAAAAAGTAAAAAACCAAAAAGCTGGACAATAAAAGATCTTATCTTTGGCAGTAGTCGAGTCGTGTCGCCTTCGAACAGAGCACTATATATCACATCTATTGGTTGGGTTAATAGTTTGACTTTAGGAGCTGTACTCATTTATCTGAGTTTATCTCCACCGACTGGTTAAGCTTTCAGTCCCTATGGAGCCTCTGTCGATGCCTCCTGTGTCGCAGAGATGTCCTAGTTTTGTATATCGAGTCTATGCTTCCTACATTCAGTCACCATTCACCTTTATGCTCTTGTTCGAAGGAATTTGAAACCTGAGTGAGCCATTCCTTAGTTATCTTGACTTTGCATGTCGGCCATTCCCAGTACAGTTACTGGTTCATGCACCTTATGATCGAGTCCTTCCACATTATACAGCTTTGCTGAGTACCTCGTGTTGGATGATGGGGGATGACTTAATGCCCTCCTTCCAGCAGATTTCATCCCATTGACTTTAGATCATTTATTTTGGGATAGGAATCTAGAGTCAGTTTTGAGAGCCTTGAGACTTGCAGTCATCAATGGTAGGTTCTCTCACCGTCGATAGTTTTTGGGAACACATCAATGTCCCCTGATCGATGCATTCTCTCAAGTGTTCGACCTCAACACATTTATTCACACTTGTTAGTTTTCACTTTAGTACCTTGATTCCCATTTTTATTATTGGTGGGCAATCTCGCGTTTGTTAACGGTATACATCAATGACCGATAATCAGATGATGGAATACAATGTTCAACCTCGACACCTCTATTCACATAGTAGGACATGTACTCATACCAGTTTGTGTAGAAGACCTTCCAGATTGGTGGCATCTCTTATATGCTACCTCCTTGATCGTGCCAGTGTTCATGAGATTTCAACTATCGTGGCTTGATTCCAGTATATGTTAGACATTTCCAGCCATTATGGAGATCTTGATCCATTATATATCTTCAGTCTTCATGGGGATCATGATCCTTTGTATATATTCATCATGGAGATTTTGAGCTATTTATATTGTACGTGGCGATGACACATGTCATATTTTGGATCATGCCTATTCATGGCCATTGTACTTTTATGTATCCAGGACTGCTATATCTATTTGTAGTTATATGCAAAGCTTTATCATTATATTGTACTGATTGGATGGCTGGTTCTTACACTGGGTTCTTCATCACTTCACTTCTGGGATGGACTTATAATGTATTTCGGCCATCGTATGACCCCTCTGACCTCACACATTAGGGGGCATATGTTACAGTTGATTTTACCACACATGGTGATCACATTTGTATGGCCTTCCATGTCCCTATGCAGACTCCTTAAACCCCATGGACCATTTTTGTACCTTTGATGTTTCCAAGGTCATCCCTAAAAACATGCAAAAAATCCCATACACGACTTTTAATCCCTTTCTCGTGTATATACATGGATTTGACCCTTGAACCCGTGTACATAGGGATGTGTGCAAAATGTCAAATTCTTTTGGAGTTTTCCTTGATGTGGATCGGACTCACTTGTCTCTTGGCCTTCCATATGCCTTGAGATCGCTCGGATTCGACCTTTCATTACCCCATTGAAGAGCTATATCAGGAACCCTTTGGATACATTGAAGGCATGAGGAATTGAAGAGCAAGAAAACTATAGTCCACTATTGCTGGAGCTTATACGTGAGTCTGCATCCCTTTGTCCCATTGGAGCACTTTTGTGTTCTTCCCAAGCTTTCCTTTTGCTTGTGAGCTTGCTATCAAGAGATGGAGGATTGAAGTGGTGGAGGCGTAAGTGGGGGTCTCAGTTTCTCCGATTCGCAGATGGACCGACAGAGGTTGTCTCTATTGTAATCTCTGTTTTATATTAATAGAAATACCTTTTCCTATCCAATAGTGTGTATTTGAATGAATATTTGATCCATGGATGATTTCAAATGCTTATATGTTATTGATTATATATGCTAGAGTAGGTCTAACATAATTATATATAGCATGCTCGTCTTGTTTATTGAATGTTGAGGAAGCAATTTATCAATTCAAGCTGGAGTTGGAAAGCTCAACGGGGATCTACATCAACTATCCGGAATAAGGTACGAATTGAGATCCTTTAGTGTTAGATATTTGGTTTCTCTTGCATATAGGAAATGATTGATTTCTGGAATCAAGCTGTCTATTGTGGTACCCCAAGCCATAGGAATTTCTCTCCATAACAAGACCATCAAAATCTCGTTTAGAATACAAAAAATGTTTCATATTTTGATTGTTATCGGCAATTTTGAAGGGTGTTAGGCATTTAAAATTCCAACCCTGGTGAGAGTGTTTGATTTTTTCTTCTTAATATAGTTTTCTCGTGCTTTAATGTTTAATGAGATGACAATCATTTAATGCCAATCATTTATGTATATAAATAAGGTGACATCACACACTGACACTTCTACATTATGAAAAGTTTAAGATAACTTTAATCCTACATTTCATGTCTTTGCACTTTGAATTCTACTAATAGTGAATTAATGATCATATAATATCAAGCATTTATGCATATAAATAAAGAGACAAGTAGTGTGAGAGCACTTGGCTATTTCACATTTTTAGATATTGTTTTCATTGCAAAAGAACATATACTTTAAGAAATAGTTACTTTGGTAAATACCACTATCAATGTTTAAATGGTATATGGTATATGATATTTTGATAAAATTTGTGTTATTGTATGGGTTTGAAAATAAAATAGTTAATATTAAAATAGTATTAGTTCATTCTAATGATAGACAATATCATGATATAAATTTATAGAACCATCAAAAAGATTTAAACATACAAAGAACTCATTCAAAATTATGTAGAATAATAGGTGTATGGTCCCCATTGAAAATTTTGAACTACTGAAACATGGAATCATAAATAAAAAAAATCTATTTAGCATAGAAATAGTACATAAGATCTTTTAAGTTTAAATTTTATTTAATTGTTTTATTTAATTTTAAAATTTTAATGAATCTATAATTAAAAATAATTACATTAATAAGAAAGGATAAAAAATATTTTAATCTAAATATCTTAATAATTTTATGACTATAATAAAACATTTTCAGAGGAGACTATAATAAAACATAGAGTAATGATGCAATGACAAAAATTAAAAAAAAAAGTTATAACATATTGGCTTATAATTAAAAAAATAAAAAATAAAAAATATTATACTCATATAAATATAAAATCATATTAGGGAAACAGGCAAAATCTCATAAACTAAGTAGTAAAATTCAATTGACTTGAGTAGTAAAAACAAAAATTATAAAACCAAGAACACTATATAAATTTTAGAATAAAATATGTGATAGAAAATAAATTACAAAATAATAATGATTACAATAACAACACTAGATTTACCTCAAAAAATCAAGTAGGAAAAAACCAACCTCCAATAATAATTTTATTATTGGTCGGCCAAGGTTGCCAAGGTTTGGCACGTTACAATGAAATATTACAACCATATTTATAAGGTTCTTTAAATGCAAATACAAGTAGCAAGAAACCACAAACCACAGACCACTAAAACCATGTTCTTTAAACCACTTACATCCTTGCTCATTCCCAAGTCAAGGTTAACCCCAACATGTAAATGTTCATTTTTAGTTATAGAGAAAAACAAGTCATTTCTTAAAAGCATTTGGATAAATGTTTAAATCTTCATTTAATGGTAAAATGTTTTTCAAATTCCAATTTATTCCGAGATCTAGATTTTAAAATTTTATATGGATTATTTTACTATTAATGACTCGTAATATTCATTATTAGTTTTAAAGAAAGTCAAGTAAAACCATTTTTGGAAAACTATTTGATTATATGATTATTAATGTTAGTAAGCTCATTGTTCTATTGGTATTTAGAAAATTTGATCCCTCTCAACCCTTGGTTGAGCCATAGTTAAGATGGATCTATATTGGTATATTCAATAATTAGATGAGAAAACCAAAAGTAACTTAATGAAACAACAACAAATTCCAAAAACACAATTGGATGATAAAACTGAGAATAATGAGACAGCGAACAAATTCCAAAAGTACAGAAAAGATAATCACATAACCCTGGGTTTGGAATCATAAAAGATTTTCAATATTTTTATTGTTAAAATAAAATACAAAATACAATACACATTTATTCGGGAGGAAACCTCATATCCCATGGCTGGACTCTACCCTACAACATAGACTGAAATAAGAAATATAAGGAATCCTGCACAAAAGGGACACACACACATATATATATATAACTGCTTCCTTGGTCACGTAGAGGGTGTCACAAGCAAGTACGTAGCTGAAATAAGAAATGCATGGAAACCTGCAACATATATATTATATATATACCTTCCTTTGTCACTCACTCACAGTGTGGCACAATCTGTTGGCGCAAAGGAGAAGATTTTGTTTTCGTTGTCGAAAAGTATTTGGTAATTCTGCTGCATGACATTACCGATTATGGAGAAGTCTACACCACTCGTTTCGGGTAACATTGCAAGGCAAACAGTGTCACTGCCGGTATCAGGGAATAAGTAGTTCTCTTTGGGCACATCGTAGTCAGCTCCGTCGAAATGGAATGTTATATCGGGAAAGGTCGGACTTGAGGAGCCCTGTTGGTTATAGCACAGGTCAAGGCCGTAGATACCGCCGGCCTGTGGGAGATTAATCGATGAGATCAACATTTCCTTCACAGCATCATAAGCAATCTGTGGCAGAAAAGTGATCGTTGTTCCAGCGTCTAGGATAACTCCGCCGGTGAAATCAGTCCAATTAACAGCAAACGTGCCATCAGGGATACCCAATAATTGACCGCCAACGCTGATCCCTTCCAGTGAAACATAATAGTAAGTATAAATACCTGTAACAATAGGAGTCGCACTGACACCGGAGCTGGCGCTGATGCTAGCCGTGTCACCTATAAACATAGGGCTGGTGTCACCGCTGTTAGAAGTAGAACGAGATAGAAGACAGTAAGAAAACTTATTGCCTACGGTAGGGGCCAGCTGTGACATCAAGGAATGAGGACCTCCACCGAAACCTACTAGTCCACCTACTTTTTGTCCGAAGCCATTTACAACGGTGCTACAACCAAAGGTTATTTGGGGAAGCGATTCACCAGAGAGGGTAAAGATCTCGTTTGCAAGGATCCCCTCGGTATTGCTGCCGTCATCATATCCGTAGATGTATTGACAGTTTCCATTATCGTCGCAAGAAAAGGCTTGTAAAGGCTGGCACAGAGGACTTTGGCAATTCAGCGTACTGTAAGTTGTGGACGATGAACGATCGTAGATTGGACCACTTGAGCAATCAATACTTGGACAAGGCTTGCACTTGCTCCACACTAAGTCACTTCCCGGGTCCATAATGGCAGGAAAGGATATACCAGGTGGCGTACCAATTGAAATTTGTATGACATAGTCTCCTAATCCTGAGTTGATGCTTAATGGAGTCTGGTAATCATTCTGCAGATTAGCTGCAGAACGCTTGAACTTGAGCTTTTCAAGTCTCTCTTTACTGCGTTGGACTGCGCTTGTCCAGCGCTCAGTGGATGTAGTGTTTGCGGGGAGCAGTGAATCTATATGCACAAGCTCTGTTCTAAATCCATTGCGCGCCTGCACAGAATTTGACGCATGCATGCATTGTATTAAACTAACAAATAAATACAGCAATAGCTGGCGTTTGCTGTTAGCAGCAGGAGATGGAGAAACTGAGTTTCCAGCCATGCCGTAATGTAAGCAGAAAGACAATGAAGGGAAAACTTGTTCTACTCCACTCAACGGTCTTGTATTTATATTGATTGGAGCTGGCCAGTCTGTTTCATTAATGATTTGAATCAAAGACAGCAGAAACAAGAATCTTCGCTAACGGAATCATTTTCTGTAATTTTGTGCGAAACCTATTTTAATGATTTTAAAACAAAATTGTTATTTGGTTTTTACATATTTTTAATACTGGGTTAACTTAGTACCTAACGGAATCAATTTAATGATTTAAAAAAAAATTGTTCAAGATTGTTAATTGATTTTTGCCATTTTTTAATAATGGGTTGACTTAATTTATGTCAGAGAGTGCAAATTTTTATTAAAACTTTTATTACAAATAGGAGTAAGTTAGCTATGGAGCAATCCTCTTTCATCGGAGGAGGAGCAAAGTTAACATTGACTTTGCTCCTCCTTCGTCCGAATGGAGGGAGGATTGCTGCATAGCTAGCCAAATATGTTTTGATTTGGCATAATTATTGAAAATTATATAAATTAGTATGTTATTTTGAAACAATTGTTTATGATTTTTGCATTTTTTAATAATGGGTCAACTTATGTTATGTCAGAAAGTGCAAATTTTTATTAATGCATTTATTAAAAATATGTTTTGATTTGGCTTAATTAATAAAGATCATACAAATTAGTTTATATTTTTGAAAAAATGTTTATTTATGAAATTTTAATGTAAATTTTATTAAAAATATGTTTTGACTTAGTTTAATTACTCCAGATGACACAAATTATTTATTCAATTTTATTTTAAAGAAAATATTGTTTATTTATTACATTTTAATAAAAAAATATTATTTTTATTTAATCCATTTTTAATTATTGAAGATTGTAAACATTTGGAAAGGTACTACTTGTTTTTATTTTCTTTAATGAAGAGTTTACTTATTTCATTTAAAATAAGTTTTCTTTATTTAAAAAAAAATGTTTATTTATTTAATAATAAAAAATAATATTTTTTTATTAATTCCATTTTTAATTATTTAAGATTGTAAACATTTGAAAAGATACTAGGTAATTTTTGCAATATTTTAATGAAGGATTTATTTAATTGTATTTATCAACTAAAATGCATTTCTTTTATATTGTTCTTTATTTTTGGAAGGTTAAATGAATATATAACCTTTCAAGTGTTTATGTATTAAATTTTAATATTTTTTCATTTAGTTATTTTTAAATTGTGTAAGAAGGATCATTTTGTAAGGGAAGAGCAAGACTGTATGGCTTTTGAACTCTAAGGGATCCACTCCATAAATTTGCAGCTGGTTTTCTTTTTTAATACAAAAAGTCTTAAGAGTTTTTCTTTAAAAAAACCAAAAAAAAAGATAAGATGGTAAAGATTTGGAAATGAGTTATTTGATTTTTGTATATCACCCTTTATTTTTTAAAGGTTTAACTATTATATACCTTTTAATTGTTTATTTATGAAATTTTAATAATTTTTTTTTATTTAGTAAGTTTTCAATTATTGAAGATTTTAATGATTTGGAAAGATTCTAATTAAATTTTGTATTTGAGTGTTTTTTCATTAAAAACCTGTTGTTGAGTAGATAGCTTCGTTATTAGAGATAATAGAATTACTCTCAATATTAACAAGTTTATTTTCATAAAAATATTTTTTTGTTTATTTATTAAATTTTATTATTATTTTTTCATTTAGTATATTTTTAATTGTTTAAGACTGTAAAGATTTGGAAAGACACTATTTAATTTTTGCAATTTTTAATAAAGGCTTTACTTAACTTATAATTCTTAATGAAAGTGCAATCTTTTATGTATCACCCTTCATCTTTGAAAGGTTAAATAAATATATATCATTTCAATTGAAATTAAAACTAGTTTGATAGTGAAATATAAAGAACATAAATAGAGATACCATTTTCCATATGGTGAATAGACTAGAACTAATAAACTAATAGCTACTCAAATATGATAGCCAATATTGAAGTTTCCATGCAATGACAATGTTATAAATTTTCAATATAAATCGCTATTATAATACATTGTTATGGTGTAATTTTGAGCATTATCATGCAATCTATTTTTTCAAAGAAAACTTAAGGGACAATGATGTTGAATATGGTGCATTTGGGGCATCATGTTTTACACTACATTCTAAAATATTGAACAATCACTAACTTGGAGGGAATCAAGAAAGTTGAACCTATGACCTCCCCTACTGTATGGAGAAAGATGTCATGCGTGGTAGAGAGATCTCATGTGTGGTAGCTAACCCTTGAGGCTATCATGATTAAATATCTATACACACTACAACAAAAACCTGTGATTAGCGTCCCTTTTACCTTCCTTTTTAGCATCCACTATCCCTTTTAGTGTATTTTTCATCATTTTTTGGACAAAGTGGATGCTTTTCCACAGGATGGTGCTTTTAATGGTGTTATTTGCATCCATTTTTAAAATTTGACGCTATTTTGGACGCTAATTAGCATCCCAAATAGTGTCCCAATTAGAGTCCTTATTAGCATCCCAATTAGCATCCCAATAAGCATCCCAATTAGTGTCCCTTTTTGAAAGTTGGTGCTATTTTGGATGCTAATTAGCATCCCAATTAACGTCCCAATTAGCATCCCAATTAGCATCCCCATTAGAATCCCAATTAGCATCCCAATTAGCGTCCCTTTTTAAAAGTTTGTGTTATTTTGGATGCTAATTAGCATCCCAATTAGCATCCCAATTAACATCCCAATTAGCATCCCAAATATTGTCCATTTTTAAAAGTTGGCATTATTTTGGACGATAGTTAGCATCCCAAATAACATCCACAAAAGAATCCCATACAACGCAAATAATAGCCTCCAAAAAAATGTCCTGAATAGCATAGCACCATATATGAATGCAGGGTTAGTGACATGAATTACGCCATGAATTTCGACAAGAAAAACATTCAACATAGAGCCAAGAAATGCTACACATGGAGTTGATTTTCTAAATGCTAAGTACTGCTGTTGAGTTGATTTGCTAAATTCTAGTACTATTTCTTAGTTCGATTCCCTTAAAATATAAGGTTTGACTATAACCATCAACTAATTTTCTACCTGAAATTTGAGGATATATGCCCCACTATTTCCATAAATCTAGAGAGGATTTCTTGGAATCTTGTAGCTTTCAAGTGTTCAATCTATGACCCAAATATGCTTTAACATCCTATACTTTGATATTTGTCCCTCCTTTGAACACCACCTATTAAATGACTGCATGGAAATGCTCGATTTGATGCCCTTTAATATGGGGTTGATCTTTATTGTTGATCTTCAAAATATGGGATTTGAATGCTGGTAATGTGGACCTGCTACTTTGCTAGATGGAGGATTCGACACCATAGAGTCCCAATGATATTTCCTTCTATAAACATTTGTAAATCCCCATTGCTAATATTACTCTTGATTACTAGATATTTTGTAATATACTCTGTCACTTGTGCACAGTATTACATTTCTCAATATGCCATGAATTTTAAGAGACACTACTATGACAAAGGAATTTGCCTTGTTAAGATCATTACTAAGAGCTGGTAGAGAATTCAACATTCCAACACATAGGTATTGATAGGCTAAATATGCAAGTGGAAAAATATCAAATGTATTTTTTATAACCATTCAACAAGGAATCGATGCCAATAGGATGGTTTCATATGTGAGAAGTATAGCTCTTGCATATTCCTTAACTGTTAGCAAATTCCATTTCAAAGCTCCTCCTTCAAGTGTAGGATGCAAGAAATTCAACTCTATATTTTCACCTTCAAGTCTTATTTGGCCTCCAATGCCCATAAGGTCAGTTTTACAAGTATGAAATACAAGAACCAAACCCTTTATTGAGCTTGCCATTACAGACAATTTTCCCAATATATTCCAAATATGGTATCCTTATTATATTTCTTGACTTCATTTTGCTAGTGCTTGATTGCATAAAACTTGATTGTGTGCACATAGGGTCTAAAATTGTGACATCCCATGACATGGAGTCACACGTAAACAACAAGTATAGACTTGGGCACAAAATTTCCTGTCGTTCTTTTGATGAGATATACTTAGCCTTTGCTCCATTTTTTATTTTGTTCACTCAATGAGTAATTGTTTTGTTGATCCCATAAAATATTAATCCATCAAGTCTCACAGACTTTGTATTCACCTGAGTTTGTCTGAGAAGCATTACATGTTGTTTGTGATTCGCATATTTTCTCTTTATCCATGACTCACAAGTGTCACCGTATGGAAATTTTGTAACTTAGAACACCAATGGTTCTTAGTTCTTTATTACTTTTGTAGCAACACCTCATCTTGATGGGTATATACTTGATTCCATATCTATGATTTTTTCTATTCACCTGAGTTTGTCTGAGCAGCTTTACATGTTGGTTGTGATCGACATATTTTCTCTTTATCCATGACTCATGAGTGTCACCATATGAAAATTTCGTATTTTAGAAATACAATATTCCTTTACCTTGAAATAATGGGTTACTTTCTTTGGGTGTGAGACACCAGTGTATTTTTACCATTTGACATTTTAAATTCTGATAAATATTTGTAGGCAGTTCTCTTCAGTCCAATTCAGTTGGTCTATATGCTACTAAAGGGGTGAGGCTAACATTTGTTTGACTAATTTGGATATGTTGCCTCTCCCCATCTCTATTATTTGTTTTACTCTCATATAATTAATGTCCCTTTTCTTATTATCTGCAGTAAGCATGTCTTATTTGGAAGAGTTGTTGAGGGAATAGATTTACTGAAGAAAATTGAGTGATTATCAACTACAAATCAAGGAAGACATATTGTTCCAATTAAGATTTCTAATTGTGGTGAAATATTTCCAGGCAAAGGTAAGAGTATAGTTGTAGTTGATGAAGGTACATTTATCTTTTAAGTTGTAAACATCATGATATGCCATTTATCTTATGCTCGACTTATCGTACACCATCTCCAGATCGCTCTTCCCCAAGGTCTCATCGCCTTTGTGAAAGGAATATTCCTAAAAGGGACAAGTTTGTATGCATTCTTAAAGCCTCATTAAATTTCCAAAGCTGGAAGGAATTCCTAACAGAATAATTTTATTTTGATGTGGTAGATATTCAAGTTTTAGGAGTTATTTTGAGCGCTCACCACCAACATATTACAGAAACGCACCAAGAGGCAAGACTCCTCCAATGTCAGAAAGCATTATATTTGTTGTAGTGCTTGAAGAAATATGTTTTGAATATTCTTTTAGCAAACTATTTTATAAACAGTATTGGCTATTTTGTATCTTTGAAACACTATCCAAATCATCATAGTTAAGTGTTTCCACATCAGCCATATAATCAAGGTTGACTTGTAAGCAACATCCCAAGATGGCCAAGAGTTGGTGATATGGTTCCTTCCAACAATTAGTTTTCTCTAATATCTAAAACCTTAGTTAAATTGACTATTTTTGAAGGATTCGTTGAGATATAAAAGCCTCCAAGGAATGGTTCTAGTGAGATTATTGCGATTTCAGATCGAGCATTCCTAGTTTCATCATCTGATCTCCTATTTCAAAAGGAAGGACACAACTAAGATTGTTGTTTGAAAGAAGAAAATTAGGAAAATTCTTCAATATGTCCCTAGGAAGAAGGCATACTCGCACGTGTCCCATGTAAGGAGGTACATTTCCACAAATGTTGTTGTTATAAATATCAAGGCAATACGATGCAAAGAGCTTATAAATATTTATTGGTATAAAGCTTGTGAAGGGGTTGTTATGAAACACATTGTAGTGAGGTGCAGTTATGTATAAGGCCAGTGATAAAATATGACAAGATGGGTCAACAACATATTGTTGCATTGGATATAAGGAATCCATTTGCTCAATCTATTGAATATTATTCACTATACTCCAAGATGATAAGGGTTTCAAATCTAGAAGGAAATGAATGTGAGAAACTTGGAAGTTGAGCACAACGCTTAATCCATGAATCAAATCACAATAGAGTACAATTTGTAATGGAAAAACTCTATATCATACAACATTAAAATATACAAGATTTAGGGTTAATGCAATTTCCACATAAATATTTAGACAAAGTGTCTTATCCTAAATTATTTTCTCAGAATAGATAGTCTCATTTACTGTCATACTCCATTTTATTTAAAGTTTCTTGGGGAAAGCAAGCTATAGAGTTTATTCTCCCCTTTAAAACATTTAAAATACTCTAATTAGATTATGAATGCATAAAACCAATGGTCATATGCTTTGTTTTATGTTTATGTAATATTGGTGGCTCTCTTTACAGCGCAAATGGTGTGACCATGGCCCTAAATATTCGAAAGGATGCTAAATTTGGTGGCAAACTTGAAATATCCGAGGGAATTTTAAACTAGCAAAATTTTGAGAGGGAACCCAATTTCCCCATTTTCCCATTTGGATTTTCCATGATCATTTCATATTGTTAACCTCCATTGTTATTTTCGATTCTCCATTGTGATCAAATCAAAGGTCCATTGAATCTAATCAGCAAATCTATTCACAGGAGTGGCGGATGCCACACATAGGGAAAAGTATGGAAAAGTGGAGGAGATATGTTCACAGGAGAGGACGATGCCACACATATGGAAAAGTGGAGGAGATCTGTTCAATGTTCACAGGAGAGGCCAAGGCCACACATAGGGAAAAATGGAGGAGATCTGTTCATAGGAGGGTTCGAGGCTAGCAAATTTCATCTCTTTGGATGCTTTCATTGCTCAATGTGGTAGTTGAATCTAGTTCCTGATACTTCTATGACTCCTTACTTACCATAAGCCACTTTGGAAAAATCCCAGGGTGAGTTAAAACCTCCAACCGATTGGTTGAACCCGACCAACCTTACTGAGATGCCAACCAAAGAATGATTGACTTTCCTGATCTGATAGTAAGTTAGCCAACCAAGGAGATGTCTTTCCTTGTGATGTGGATGATTTCTTGCAATATTGGAGTCTTTAAGAATTATTTCTAATGGGTAATACCTCCAAGTCATGTAATAGAAGAGACTGTCACTATTAAGTGAAATGAACCTGTAGCAGCGTTACCCTGTGAAGGGTGTCTCCTGTGTTTACAGCTAGACATTTTGAAGGCCATCTACAACACATTAATTCATCACTTGGTGAAAAAGTAACTATGGTGGATATGATATATCTATAGCAGCATTTATGGGCACACCATGTCATTCAATCAGTCATTTCAGTGCTTTATTCCTAGGCATGTGAACTCTCTCATATTTGATATGTTCAAATTTGATTTTGCTTAGTGCATTTCATGTCACGAATGAGTTGTTAATGTGAATACTAAAATATCAGTGCATGGTGTCTTTCTCCCAAAACATGATAAGTGACAGTCACTTACAACAATCGTGTGTAAATGTTTGTTAAAATGAAAATATCACATAGTCAGTTAAGGGTCAGTGCAAGAAGATGAGGGACGTTTTAGATGCAATCCTAGTTTTCAAAAACACAATCATGTTACCAAAAAATACAACGCGTTTCTGCTACATAGCACTTGCTATGGTTCAGCTCGAGCTTGACATGTCATGGGACATGTAGGATAGGAAACCATATCATGTACGCGTTATATAACTACAAAACATGCTAGCGATCTATAGTTATAAAACGCATACGCTATTTGGAAAATAAAATAAAATTATATACACAGGCCTGAAACCCACAGCACATTTTACCTATCAGGAACGCGAAAACGACACCCAATTGGAGCGTTTTGGAGCAAGTTAATTGCTTGGGATTGTTGGAGGAGATGATTTAGGTTGAGGGGAAAAGATTCCACTGGTGAATTGTCATCCAACAAGGTAATTCAATCACCCAAAGCATTCTTTTTTTTGTCAATTTTTAACCTATAATTGTGTTTTTTAATAGAATAATCAACCCAACAACTCCCAAGCTAATGTTTGATGGATTCAAACTAAAAGAGGCTATAAGAATAAAAAAAATCATGTCTAATAGATATTAAATGTTCCAAAATGCTAGAAATATATAAAACAAACACAAGTATAATCCCAACTTGCATAGAATTTGATGGACAATGCAAAGTTTGAATTGGGATACTAGTGAGAGTGCCCACCTGTAACATGCATAGTCAAACCTTCAAATTCAATGATTGTACTGGAATTAACAAAAAGTGCAATAAAATTTAGCAATTATTTTCATAGATAGGTGAATGCCAACATTTTAAGATACATAGTGAATGAGCGATCCAAATGTAACGACCAATATAATCATCAAAATGGAAGAAAGAGGAAATTGTGATCAAAATATGCAAGTTGGACCCTCATCTTGATCAAAATTCCATATTTAACAATACTTTGACATAATTAAAAACACATATGACTATATAAAGGGATTGTAATTTCTAAAAGAATATCAATACTCAACAATACCATGTGAATCCATCGACCTATTCATTATGAATGTCCGAGACATACATAGAGTCATATACAACAACTGGAGTAAATTTATAAGATATAAAATCTCACAACAACATTTAATTCAAGAGATCTACTTGATCCTGAGAGTTGAATGAACAACAATTTATAAAGTCATAATCACCACGAAATGTTGAGGAAAGGTGACCACTCCATACATCATATGCCTGAAATGTGGATTGGATTTTTACATAATGTCAGCTTTCTGACATTTGACTACCCACATCCCTAGATCTAGCAAAGACATAAATGCATTTACTCAAACAGTCTATGCTGCTACATCACTAGGTTTATCAACCATTTTTTAAAATAGCAAAAACAATGTGTAATATATTTCTACATGTCAAGTCTCTAAGCTCATCTACAACCAATTGTAGTCTAGTCCACAAATTCTCCATTTTCCATGTAACTTTTGGTTGGTTTCCATGGTTATACAACAATGGGAATGGTGAACACCCATGAACTACCTAGAGTGGGTCGTGAGAGTGTTACCAACCATGATCGAGTCAATTATATTTAGAGGATATGGTGGCAGCCCTGTATCACCCCTTTTCTTGTCTCACATGTCCTAATAGTCCCTTGCCCCTTTCTTTTACATATCCAAGGGACGTAAAGGCCAAAACATGTCAAAATAGAACTCCTAAATTCAAAGAAGTTTAAACCCAAGTGTGCATGGAAAAGTCACCAATAAGGGTGAAGAAGTGCCTTAACTTCTAGAAAGAAGTTGAACGAAACTCACTATTTAATTGTTAAATGTTTAATTTTAAGTTTTAAATGTATGTAAGTGAATGCCATTAAATTGCTTGTAACTTGAGTTTTCCTTAATTTACATTTTCAATTTTGAAGAAATGTCATTATATACCATGTATACATTTCTAATGATTTTCTTATTGATTTTTTTTTACAGTTGCAGCTATGGACACCAATGCTGAAATATTGATTGAGCTTGCCCAATTGAGAGGTCTCAGTACTGCTTTTAGTGGTGGTGATAGGATTGACGTTCACTTGCATTCACTTTGGATGCAATTGTTGAGACTATTACATTGTCAAGCAACATACTATATGATATTACTTCATATAGATAAAGAAAAAGACGTGAGTACACTAATGGGATTAGCTACAGTGCAATAAAAAAGTTGAAAATTAACAAAGAGCATATATTTTCTTTGTTTAGGGACCCTCGCACAGGGGAAATCCCAAATGCAAATAGGCCACATATCTCTATCAAGTGGTGCACATATCAACCATTAGTTGATAACTAGATGGACAGATGGTATATGGTTTTTGATATGCCACCACACAACAATAGGGAAATCCTCTTGTATTTCCTTCGGAAGATGTATGCAGAGTTCGTGTTGGGTAAACAAGTAAACTATTTTGATATATTGGAGTTTCAGGGAATCGATGGGGGGATGCCCCAAAACCGACCCAATGCCAGGCTTCGAGACGTTGATCGCCCTATCCCTGCACCTCGCAGGTAGTTGCCTGGGCCAGATGTCCCACCTATACATTGTGTTCTTCCACAGACACGTGATGCATTTTTGAGTTTGGCATGGGCCGTTGTTCACCATAGCACTATGGTTCAACATATGGGTGAGGAAGGGACATCTGTCCTTGGTGTGGTACATACACTAGGTTGTCATGGTGCATGACCATCTTCTAGTGCAGTACCACCCACTAGTGCAGTACCCCCATCTACTGCAGGACCATCTACTAGTGCAGCACCATCAACACATTCCCAGCCTACTTTTGATCCTCACAAGTGCACATCATGTGGTCGTCCATGCTATGGTCTTTCATCAGATGTTGTCTTCAGTGGGTTTTTGAGTGATGTATGTATATGGTTAATTGTAATAAATTCTTCATTTATTTTCCTCTTTGTACACATATGTATAGTTTGAGCTAATATATTAATTTTGTGAACTTGTAGTTGATTCTTTATGCCAGCAGCGACGCCCCAGAGTTTCATGTTCTACACTCTACACAGGGGCATGACATTCCATCCACTGATCCCTTGGTTGGTGGATAGATTCCTATAGCACCCATTTCCGTATCTAACATCGAGGTAAACATTTTAAAATTTCAGTTTTTTAATACTTGTTAATTTGTTAATTTCCACACATTGTACATGTTAGTTCACTAATGTTATCTACGGTCTAACATTTACAATTATTAAACTTGCAAATGCCAGATACTTCACGGGGGAAAGCAGTGATGGAGGTAGGATCCATGGTCGTATCAACCAAGGAAATAGCTGGGCAGATGCCAGATCCTTCACGGGGGAAATCAGTGATGGAGGCAAACATTTAAACATTTAAAAGATGTCATTTTTTAATAGATGTATGTTTGTTGAATCATGCATGTCTAACTACATCAACTCTTATTGACTATACGCACCAACTGAAACACCTGGACCATTTCTTGGAGTTGTATTTCCTCATAGGCCATATGTGAACAAGGGTCAAGTGTATATGAGACATCCTACTCCTAGAAAGAGTCAAGTTGTCCATGACCATGGAGATACTGATACCATGGTAATTTGTATATCCTTCGATGATATTTCTTAGTTAACTTGAAATCCAGTGCATAAAATGGTTTTTTAATGTTTGATTTCCATGTTTACTGCATCAGGAGCCATAGTTTACCATTGAAAACCTTGCAAGGATGGTTGATGCAGCAGTCAGTGCTGTATCTATAGTGGCAACAAGTCACATAGAGGTACAACTATTTCAACATGATCGTTACATAGTTTATTATTGTTGGCGTATGTTTATTCATGCATGTCTAACTATTTCAACTTTGGGTGATTGTAGCCACCACCAGCAAGAGTTATTGATGCAACAGTCAATGCGGTATCTGCAATAACAACAAGCCACACAGAGGTACAACTATTTGAACATGATATAGACATAGTGTGTTATTGTTGTCTACTATTTATTCATGCACATTTCTAACTATTTCAAGATTTGGTGGTTGTAGCCACCACCACCACCACCAGTTCCTGCCCCCTTTGGTTCAACCATGGATGCAACCATCCTTCATTTTCAACCAACAACTCCATTTACTACACAAGAAACAGTATCCCCTTTGTCACAGTCTCTCACTGAGGTGAGATGTCCATTAATGAACAATTGTTTCATGCAACGTCCATTAACATTTTGATAATTTTTGAGTTATGGTATTTTATTGAGCTAATCTATC
>LPNX011152882.1:62400-72400 GCA_001517045.1 Pseudotsuga menziesii | reverse complement strand
ACCTCGGAGTTTCATCACCCGTTTCCTCGAAAATATGGGCTTCATACAACTGGCAACCCTTCCTACAAAACTTCTTTAACTGCATTGCTGAAACCTGCCATACTGAAATTACCTTTGGAGTGCCTTTCACAACTACTAGGTTCCCTTCTTCATTCATGCATTCGAAAGTCTTATTGTAACAGTCAAGCTTCACCCTGTGAGCTTCTAACCAATCCATCCCAATGAGAACATCATAGGAACCAAGTGGTAGAGCATTCAGATCTACACAAGTGACTAACCCATCCATGATCAATGGACATTTCTCTACTACTTCACTGACCTTTCTCTTAGTTCCAGTGGCTAGCTGAACTAACCAAGACTTCCTATGCTTTACCTTCTTAAAAGCACAAATCTCCACTACTCTAGGGGTAATGTAACTATGCGTAGAACTAGGGTCAATCAAAATAAAAACAGATTGCTCAACAATCTTACCTGCTACTTCAACCATAGTGGACTGGTGATCTGCCTGGAGGTCCTCCAGTGCTGCATAAATCCTAGGGATTGCCCTTGCTACTTGACCCACTATTTCTGCTTCTTGAATGTTGTAAGCTAGCCTTGCACTTTCATTCTCAAGTGGACAATTTCTACGCAAGTGAGGTCCTTCACATTTCCAACATTTGAGTGGACCTTTATTCGGATGTGACTCTTTAGGCTTTCCACCTGTCACTCCAACTGGATCACTCGCGGCTTGGGATGGCTGCTTCTGCTGATTCCTGAATCTAGAAGGTTTGAAACCTTTCTTTCTTTGGTCCAACTTTTCATTCTTCTTGTCCTTCCATGCCTTCTGGTAATCAGGCTTTCCTTTACTTTTCTCATAGCAATACTTAGCTTTTCTTATTGCTTCTTCAAGAGTTATAGGTTCATAAAACTCAATTCTATCTTTGTAGGACTGAGGTAACCCACTTAGAAAACGCTGGACCTTCACCTTTTCATCTCTGATGTACCGAACATACCTCAACAGCTCCAAAAACTTGTTTGCATATTCTTCCATGGTCTGCTGTTCCAATCTCAGCTCATGGAACTCCTTAATCTTGTCATCATAATACCTGTCAGAGAGGTACTTCTGCTTGAAATACTTCTTAAACTGTTTCCACTTAAGTCTCCTTTCACTGATCCTCTTTACCTGCTTGAAGTGTTCCCACCAAATGGATGCTCTTCCATTCAGATTGAATATGGAAACTCGTGCCTTCATGTTTCCTGAATAATCCTGCACCTGAAAGTACTTCTTTATCCCAAGAAGCCAAGCCTTAGCTTCTTGTCCCGTCTTTATCTCGCCATAAAATGTAGGGGGTTTAGCTTTCCTAAACTCATCTCGAGAACGATCCCTAAGGTGCCTTCTTCTTTTCCTTTTATGAGGAGAAGAGCTTGTATCTCCACTGGATTCTTCGGAGTCAGATGATCCACTGGAAGTCCTTCTTCTTCTCCTAGTGCTGCTCTTACTGCCTTTTGGTCTTGATGTACCTCATCCGGAATCTATCTTTCTCTGCAAGTCTGTCAAACTTTCCAATATGGCAGCATTCAACTGATGCTGCTTTTCCTAGGATTTTATTAATCTTCTCATGGTGGTTGCAACATCTGACGGTGTCTCTTGGAACCTCCTTCCATTAGACTCAATGTCATCATTCCTATTATGGAAATTTTCTCCCATGGCATCTTCTGCTTGCTCGTAAGAATCCCGAGCATCATATCCATCCTGCGATCTCATGACTGAACCACCACTTACTTGCCGAATCTGTGGGAAAATCCCACTTGAAAATATTGAAATTTTCCCTGCATAGAATCGGCTCTCTTTCAGCTATCCATCCGGCCTTTCGACGGTCGAAACCATTAATTCCTCTGCCATACATCGGCTATCGGCTCCATTAATCCTTCGGAACAATAGTCCATCAGCAGCCGCAATGGCGGGCGGCCCAATGTTTAAGTTCTTCCGTGCTGTCGACGACTTAATCTCTTCCGCAGATTATAAGCTCATCGGCTGTCGGAAGACTTATCGCTTTGGACTTCCACAACGGCGGACGCACGAACACTTTCTCTTCCGATTGGAACTCTTCACTTAGAGAAATTTTAACTTCGAACGTCGGTGGTATTTCCACATCAGAAGCCAAATGACTTTCTCTTCCGTAACGGTGGACGCACGAACACTTTTTCTTCTGATTGGCGCTCTTTTCTTAGAGAAATTTTAACTTCGAACGTTGGCAGTCTTTCCACATCGGAAGCCAAATGACTTTCGCTTCCGAAACGGTGGACACACGAAAACCTTCTCTTCTGATTGGGGCTCTTTACTTAGAGAAATTTTAACTTCGGACGTCGGCAGTCTTTCCACATCGGAATCCAAATGACTTTCGCTTCCGAAACGGTGGACGCACGAACAATTTCTCTTCCGATTGGCGCTCTTCACTTAGATAAATTTTAACTTTGGACGTCGGCGGTCTTTCCACATCGGAAGCCAAATGACTTTGGCTTCTGCAATGGCGGACACTCACTTTTCCAACTCTTCCGACTGCTCCAACACTTAACCAAATTTCCACGATTTTCTTCCCCATCGGAAGACTGGGCGGTTTGGTCTTCCGCAACGGCGGACGGGAAACCACTTTCACTCTCGATCGACATCAAATCACTTGGAAAACTCCTACGATTTTTCTTTCTAATGGCCTTTCTTCGAGCAGGATTCCTCTGATTCTTCCACAACGGCGGAGGTCTGCATCAATAACTCTTTCGATGGACTGGCAGTTCAAACACTTAGAAGAATTTGAATTTTTGAATTTCATGGACTTCTGCTGGGAAGAAAGAAATACCGCTTCTGTCACCGTCACTACACCCTTCATGGCTCATGCAGGCCCATGCTGCAACATGAGCTCTGATACCACACTGTAATGTCCCCGACCCTCCGACCGACGAAGAGGAAGATACCATGGAGTTAACCATCCGGGCTACCAGCCCATGAACATGTGCATTCATAAAAATTGCTGAAATAAAAATGCTTGAACTAAAACATGCATATATAGTTATTTATCATACACAGCGGAAGTAGCATACATTCATACAAGCATTCAACATGTTCATCATGATCATTAACAGTAAATAGTATTGCAGAAGTAGAATAGACAAGATTACTTATCTTTATAAAGAAATTGTTTCGCAACCAGCTATGTCGCTGCAACGTTCCACCCAACCATAGGCTAGCACGCTCCTAGATCTCTCAGCAATGCTGCCACCCCCGAGCCGGGCATGACTCCACAAGGATTAAGGAACGAACAGGCTTACACATAGCAAGGAATAACCACACAACAAGGGTACACAGTCCAGCCAAGCCAACACTGTTGGTTTTATCAGGCGAACAACAGATAAGCCAAGCCAACATTGTTGGTTTTATCAGGCGAACAACGGATAAGCCAAGCCAACAGAGCTGGGTTTATCAGGCCATCCAGGAGCTGGGAAAGGCTAATGCTAAGCTGGTGAGCTCACTGAAGAGCTGCAGACACCAACACCAGAGCCAGATCGGATTCTAAGACACCCACACACACCCAACACAAGGAAGTCAGCCCCTTCTCTGGAATGCAGTCCCTCAGACCCTGATCTTCCCTCTAGTGCTCTTCAGGGGTTTTGGAGAAGAAATCCAGCTCAAAATCTCTGTTCGTGTGGTTCTCAACCCACCAGGTTTTTCAAGCATCTCAGGCCATCATTCACCAACCCAAAACTAGTCCAGGGACAATTAGGATGAACCCATAGCAGTCCCACCTCCAATACTATCGGTGGGGAACTTGTACAGATCGGAAAACGATCAAATTCACAGCCAACATAAACAGTTTAACGCGGATTCATAGGCAGAGTCACCCCCGATCTCATCAATTCGTGGAAAGGAAATTCCCAGAATTTCCACTGCGATTCCCCAATGGTGAACAAAACAGTGCATGGTCTAATGCGTGCAGACAAAACATCGATTCTCTGTGTGGATGAAGAAAGAAATTTCCGACCAGCAATCCACACAAGGGAGAGAAGACCGAACCCCACCCAACGGTTGGTAAAAACGTTTTATTCCCCCTCCTGCATGAGGAAGAAGAACGACCAAGAACTGAGGGAGTGGGAAGAAATGGTTCCCACGACGTCGAGAGGAGAGCAAGCGTGGCATGGCAACGGTCTTCTTGCCAGCCAATCGCTGCCTCAGCCAACAAACAAAAAAAAAAAACCAAGGGAGGTGGTGACACATAATTTTCTCTCGTGGCCCCACGTTCCACATTCACGTCCCCCTTTCCTTATCCTTTGGAATCATGCCCCTTCTCAAATTATTTGTTGCGAACATAGCTGGTTGGGTTATTTAATTAAAAAGTGTGTGTTACATGATGCCATAATTAAATATACGCCGCATGTCCCTATATACCATCGGTGACCATTCCTAATAAAAAACACAACATGACAAAATCCATGGTGGGGCCTTGGCCTTGAGCTCCGCACCCAGATTATTTACAACATAGGTATCCTATTTATTTTAATGCAAGCGGGGATTAAAACTGGGGTATTACAATGATGACGACGATGATGGTGATGATGATGATGACGGTGATGATGTTGATGATGATGTTGATGTTGTTGTTATTGTTGTTGTTGATGATGATGATGATGCTGATGACGATGGTGATGATGATGTTAATGATGTTGATGTTGATGATGATGATGATGATGATGATGATGAAGATAATGATGAAGATGAAGATGATGATGATAATGATGATGATGGTGATGATAATGATGATGGTGGTGATGATGATGATGATGATGGTGATGATGATGATGATGGTGAGGATGATGATGATGATACAGATGAGGATGATGATGATGATTCTGTTGTTGATGATGATGATGATGACGACGATGGTGATGATGATGTTCATGATGTTGATGGTGATGATGATGATCATGTTGAAGATGACGACGATGATGACGATGATGAAGGTGATGATGACGATGACGATGATGATGATGACGATGGTGATGATGATGTTGATGATGTTGATGCTGTTGATGATGATGATGAGGAAGATGATGATGATGACGACGATGGTGATGATGATGTTGATGATGATGACGACGATGGTGATGATGATGTTCATAATGTTGATGATGATGATGATGATGATGGTGATGATGATGTTCATGATGTTGATGGTGATGATGATGATCATGTTGTTGATGATGATGATGATGATGATGATGATGAAGGTGGTGATGATGATGATGATGATGATGATGATGATGAAGATGGTGATGATGATGTTGATGATGCTGATGTTGATGATGAGGATGATGATGATGATGAAGATAATGACGATGATGAGGATGGTGATGATGATGATGATGATGATGATGGTGATGATGAAGATGATGAAGATGATCATGATGATCATGGTGATGTTGATGATGATGATCGATGATCGATGATCAATGATCATGGTGATGATGATGGTAATGATGAGGATGAGGATGGTGATGATGATGATGAGGATGATGATGATGAGGATGAGGATGGTGACGATGAAGCAATCAGCTTCCGGATACAAGATCCATAATTAAATAATAATGTATGATATATTTTTTAAGATGATGAATATTACAATTGGTATTTGCCTTTATAGGCTTTGAGTGTGTACACACGAAAGGTCACACCCTTTCGGATACTAGTTACCTAATTTTACTTAGTATTTTGTTAATATTTGTTACATTGCCACTCCCTTTAAGGGAGCTTTGTCCTGAAAGCTATGTTAGATAAAGATGTAGTTGACGGAATTTTTCAGATTCCCATGTGGCATCTTCCTTCGGGAGGTTTTTCCATTTTATAAGATACTCTTTAATTACTCTCGCCCTTAATCTTCTTTCTCTTGTAGTAATGATATATTCTAGTTCAAAAATAATTCTTCCTTCATCATCTAACATGGGAAGTAGTGTTTGTGCCTGTTGGTGTTGACCTATCATCCTTTTAAAGCATGAAACATGGAAGACATTGTGGACACGACTTGATTCTAGTAGTTCCAATGCATATGCCACGTGGATGATCTTCTTATTGATTTGATAGGGGCCATAAAATCGTGGAGCTAATTTATTCTTTCCATTTTTTTTAGTGACAATTGTTTATAGGGCTATAATCGTACAAATACCCAATCTCCAATTTCAAATTCTCTTTCTGTTCAATGTCGATCTGCTTGTTGTTTCATTCTATTCCTTGCGATGTTTAGATTCTCTTTAAGTATTTGTACAACCTTTTGATTTTCTTCTAAATGGTATTTTACGGAGGCGACCCTTGCTTGGTTGGTAATGATATCCTTCCATTTTGGGGGTGCGTATCCATAGAGGGCTTGAAAAGGTGTCATTTTTGCTGATGTGTGATAAGTAGAATTGTATCACCATTCTGCAAGATGTAACCATTGAACCCATTTATTTTGTTTGTCAGTTACAAAACAACGAAGGTAGGTTTCTAAGCATTTGTTAACGAATTCTGTCTGGCCATCTGTCTGAGGGTGATAAGATGAGCTCATGTTAAGTGTCATTCCAATTTTCTTGCAGAATTCTCTCCAAAAATTACCTTTAAATTTGGCATCCCTATCACTTACGATAATCTTGGGGAAGCCATGTAACTTGTAGATATTTTTACAGAAGGCTTCTGCAGTTTCCTTTGCAGAATCAGTTCTCTTTACTCCTATGAAATGTGCATATTTGGTTAACCTGTCTACTACTACTAGTATTTTATCTTTCCCATCCGATATGGGTAGACCTTCAATGAAATCCATAGAAATTTCCTCCCAATTCTGGTTTGGAATATGCAATGGATGGAGTAACCTGGGGCTTGAGATATTCTCTACTTTATTTCTCTAACAGGTGTCACACTTTGCAACATACTTGTGAATGTCGGCATTCATACCCTTCCAGAAAAATGATTGTCTTGCATTATAATAGGTTTTATAAAATCCTACATGTCCTGCGGCGGGGCACTCATGTGATTCTTTACATACCTTGGTTTTAAACTTAGAGTTTGCACTTAAGTATATTCATCCCTTGTACCATAAGAGGTCATTCTTCCATTCAAACTTTGTATACTGATTTATGTTTTCAATTATGGAGCAAACCTGTGTATTCTTAGCATATTCGGTTCGGATTTCGTCCAAAATTTCTGGGATTACCATTAATACGGCATAGACTTGTACCTCTTCATCTTTCCTTGATAGGGCGTCAACTACTATATTATCTTTCCCTTTTTTATGTAAAATGTCCATATCGAAGGTAGAGATCTTTTCGATCCACTTTTGTTGTTCAGTAGTTAATGTCTTTTGCTGTAATAAGTGTTGTAGACTATTATGGTCTGTTCGGATTAGTAATTTGCTTCCCAACAGATATTGTCTCCATTTAGTTAACGCATGCATGATGTCCAACATTTCCTTGTTGTAGGTAGACTGCATGAATTCTCTTTTGTTCAATTTCCTACTTTCAAAAGCGATTGGATGACCTTCTTGCATTAGCACGACTCCTATCCCAAATCCTGAAGCATCACATTCAGTTACAAATGGTTTTGAAAAATCAGGTGTTTCAAGAACGGGAGTTGAAGACATAATTTGTTTCAATGTTTCAAAGCATTTTCTTGCTTCGTCATCCCATATAAAGGAGTTCCTTTTAAGGAGATTTGTTAGCGGAGCAGTGACATGTGCATAGTTCTTGATGAATCTTCAATAGTAACCTGTTAATCCCAAAAATCCTCGTAATTTGGAAACATTCTTGGGTTGGGGCCACTCTTTCATCGATTGGATCTTTCTTGGGTCCACCTTAACTCCTTCCTATGATATTATATGATCGAGATACTCTACTTCTTGCTCCCCAAACGTACATTTTTATTTTTTTGCATAGAATTGGTTTTCCTTCAAGAGATATAGAACCTTTTCTAGTTGTTTAAAATGTTCTTCCCACATCTTGTTGTATATAAGGATGTCATCGAAGAATACTAACACAAATTTCCTTAAGTAGGGCTGAAATAGTTCATTCATAGTTGCTTGGAATGTGGCAGGGGTGTTAGTTAACCCAAAAGGCATTACTTTGAATTCATAATGTCCTTCATTAGTTTGGAAAGCAGTCTTTGCGATATCTTCTAATCTAACCCTAATTTGATAGTACCGTGACCTTAAATCAAGTTTTGAAAAATACTTTGCGTCATGAAGCTCATCCAGCATATCGTCAATGAAGGGAATTGGAAATTTGTTTTTAATCGTTATTTTGTTTAATCCTCAATAATCGATGCATAGCCTGAATGATCCGTCCTTCTTTCGTACTAACACGACTAGAGCTACATATGGGTTTCTACTCTTGGTGATAACACCACACTTCAATAAGTCTTGGACTAACCTTTCTATTTCCGTTTTGTGATGGTGGGGATACCGATAAGGTTTAACCTTGATAGGATTTGCCCCTGATTTAACCTCGATTATGTGTTCTATACTTCTTTCAGGTGGTAGCTACATCGGTAAGTCTTCAAATATTTGTTTATATTTCTGGAGTAATTTTTGGATTTCTTCTTTGAGCTTGTTTTGTTCGTACTCCTATCCTTCCATTTGATGGCATTGGATCACGTATGCTGATGCTCCTTTTCGAATGAGCTTCTCCATCTGTTGAGATGAAACTACTTGTGTGTCTGGTGGTTGGAAACCATGTAGTTTATAATATTTTCCTTGCCATTTAAACTTGATAAAGTGTTTTTGATGATTAGCAAAGTATGTTCCCAATGTTTGTAACCATTGGACTCCTAGAACAATATCCACTCCACCTAACGGTAATGTGTATAGTTCTGATTCCAAGTTGAAATCCTGAATTTGGAGTTTCGCTTTGTGACATTTTCCGACCTTTTCGATTTTCTTTCCATCTACGACCATCACTTTCATGTCTGGCACTGGATGTACAAACAATTTGAGTTTTTTGGCCACCCTTATATCAAGAAAGTTGTGAGTGCTTTCGATGTCCACTAGCACTGTAACATTTTCATTTTTTATATGTCCTTTTAACTTGAGAGTCTATGGTTAACTAATGCCTATCATGGCTACGAGGGATATTTTGGGGGTCTCGTCACTTCCAAATGCCATATTTGTGGTTGCTTCCTCTTCATCTTCTGACTCTTCTTCTTATTCTTCTTCTTCTGATTCACTGTTCTCCTCTACTTCACAAGTATATAATTTATTTGCGCTATCTTCATGGTGACACCTATGTTTAGGATTCCATCTGTCTCCACATCGCTGACATTTTCCTTCCCTCATTCTTTGATTTTCGAGGTTCTTCCTGTCGTCCCTTCTAGGTGGGGGAATGTATTTGTTTGTATTGGCCTCTGGAGTTGTCTCGATGTTTCTCTGTGAATATGACTTCCCTTTGTATGTTTGGAAGTTGTCAAACTTAGCCTCCACTGCTTTTGCTTTCCATCTTGCTGCTTCAATATTTGCTATGTCATGCATTTTTAACTCCTTTTGTATGTAACGCTTTAGTCCTCCCACGTAAGTTTCTAGTCGTTGTTTGTCTGTTAACCCAAATACTCTGGTAGTGAGTGATTCCCATTAGTGTGTGAATTCTTCGGCATTTCCTTTTTGCTGTAACCTAGTAATCTTCGAGAAAAATTCCTCTTAATTGATTCCTGAAACCTTTTGAGGAAATCATTTTCGAACAAATTCCATGTGTATGTGAAGTTGTCACCCTTCCACCACATATACCAGTTATAGGCATGGTTTTCAAGCTGCATAGATGCATACTTCACCTTTTCTATATCTGTTGTGATGTTA
The DNA here is from genome assembly GCA_001517045.1 of Pseudotsuga menziesii. Classification (NCBI taxonomy): domain Eukaryota; kingdom Viridiplantae; phylum Streptophyta; class Pinopsida; order Pinales; family Pinaceae; genus Pseudotsuga; species Pseudotsuga menziesii. The sequence goes on along the minus strand of LPNX011152882.1, from coordinate 62,567 downwards.
TAGATATCAAAATATTCTTCTGCTTTATTTAACCACGCTCTGCATTGTTCATCATTTCCACTAAACTTTGACATTTCTATTTTTGTTTTGGGGGGATATACTACATAACGCTAATTCCTTCTTGTCTTGATGCTCGATGGTGATCTTGAATTGTTGCCTGAAGTACA
>LPNX011152882.1:37400-57400 GCA_001517045.1 Pseudotsuga menziesii | reverse complement strand
GAAAAAAAAAACAAATAATTCCTTTCCAAATCGTTATGATCTTAAACAATTTAAAAATAAATAATGAAAACCTAATAAACTTTCATTAAAATTTAATACATTAACAAGTTAAAGGGTATATATTCATGTAACCTTTCAAAGATAGAGGGTCGTATAAAAGAAATGCATTTTGGTTGATAAATACAATTAAGTAAATCTTTCATTAAAAAATTGTAAAAAATTAAGGAGTGTCTTTTTAAATGTTTATAATCTTCAACAATTAAAAATAAATTTAACTATTTTGAATTTTTCAATAAATAAATAAAAATTAAATAAAAATAAATTTATTTAAATTGAATAAGTAAACTCTTCATTAAAGAAATGCAAAAAATAAATAATACCTTTTCAAATTTTTAAATTTTAAATAATTAAAAATAGACTGAATAAAAAATAATGATTTTCATTAAAATTTAATAAATCAACTATTTTTTTAAAATAANATATATATATATATATAAATATTTAAATAATAATTGAGCTAAATTAAAAACATAAACATATTTTTAATAAATGTTTTAATCAAAATTTACGCTTTCTTTAAAATATATAAATTAAGTCAACCTTTATTAAAAAATTGCAAAAATAAAATAACGCTTTTGAAGATCTTTACTATCTTGAACAATTTAAAAAATAAAATCAATAATTGATTCCGTTAGCGATAAGACTCATAGGGTTCCACAAATTACGGAAAATGGTTCCGTAAAAAATCAATAATTGATTCCGTGAGCGATAAGATTCATAGGGTTCCACAAATTACGGAAAATGATTCCGTTAGAGAAGATTTTTGCTCCAATCAATATGGCTAAAAATACATAACATGGAGTAGAGTATTTAATGCGACGGCGGTCGCACTGTCCGCCATCGGATCGCTCGCTCTTTGGAATGGATCCGACTGCAGACAGTGCAACCGCCGTGGCATTAATTGCTCCACTGCATGTTATGTATTGCTCGCCAATATGACGAACAATACATAACACCGTTATTGCTCCACTGCATGTTATGTATTGCTCGCCAATCAATATTAATACAATACCGTTAAGTGGAGTAGATTATGTTTTCCCTTTATCTATCTCAAGATCAGTTTCTCCATCTCCTGCAAACGCCAGCTTATGCTTATTCCCTTGTTATTGCTGCATGTATTTCTCAGTTTAATGGAATGCATGCACGCGTCAAATTCCGTGCAGGCGCTCAATGGATTTAGAGCAGAGCTTGTGCATATAGATTCACTGCTCCCGGCAAACCCTGCTCTAAACCCATACAGCGCCTGCGCAGAATTTGAGGCATGCATACATTCCATTAAACTAAGAAATACATACAGCAATAGCAAAGGAAAAAGCATGAGCAGCCGTTTGCAGTTAGCAGCAGGAGGAGGTGCTGAAACTGATTTTCCAGCCATACCGTAATGTAAGCAGAAAGAGGATGAAGGGAAAAGTTGTTCTACTCTAATCAACGATTCAACGGTATTGCATTTATATTGATTGGAGCAGGCGACTCTGTTTCATCAATGATACACAAATACACAGCAGAAACAAATATTTTCTCTAACCAAATCTTTTTCGGTAATTTGTGCGAAATCTATTGATCTTCTTCCTAACGGAATCAAATTTCAATAGTGTGGAAAAGGTCAATTATTCTATAATGGAATAATTTTAATTTTCTCTCGTGTGGAAAAAATCAATTAATGGAAGCAGTGTTGGAATTTAGTTTTTATTCTGCTTGTTAAATTTTTTTTTAAAGTTTTGGCATTTTATATTTTAAGATTTGTTTAAAATTTTACCTGTCAGGTTTGTTAAAATTTTACTTTTAAAATGGTTAATTTATTTTCAAAATAATAATTAATTTTTTTAAACTTTTTTTCAAAATAATATTTTTTTAACATTTTTATATTAAAATAAAATGATCATTATTAATACATTGACTTCAAGCTTATTCATTTTATATACCATTTATATACTAGACTAATTTAAAATAAAAATATAACTATGCAACCGGTAAATTTACTCCATGTCTTTTTCAATATAGTTCATCCTTTAAACTTTTACTCCATGTCTCTTTACATACACAACATCCTTTAAACTGTTAAACTGTATGGACAGCTGGATTTTGATTTCCGTTCAAGGAGATATTCTATCGGTTTCACTTCCAATATGGGGATAGCTCGCGCTTAGTCGTTAAAATAATAATAATTTTAATTACTTGCAAGTGACTGCTTTTTACTAAGCTTTCACAATATCTTAAAAATATAATTTATTTAGGTTTTTACAATTGAATTTTTATAGAGAAAAAATAGGAGTTACCTTTCCACCCGACTATTTGTATCCATCGGTAAGCTTTCACATCACGCATTACGCATTATTGGTCGTCCGATCGGTGCAAATGGTCGGGTGGAAAGCTAACTCCGAAAAAATATGATGAATTTCAGTATCATTAATTATACAAATTTAGGCCATTTTCATGGAGATGTTGCACACAAATTTCATGTCTTCAACTCCTTATTTAGTACTTTCTTAAATCAATACTCAATTCAATATATAACATTTTCAATTAAATTTCAATGGAGTTGAAAAATTAATCAATACTCTTTGAGTCTAAATCTATATACATTAGAGAAATCATAGCAGTAATCACTATAAAAAAAATACAAGGAAATGTTTTATAATATTTCTTCAAAATAATAGTTTTTTAAACAAATCTCTAAATCTAAACCAAAAAAATTCTACAAGAGTACCTTTCATAATGCTTTATAAGACTATGTCTCGAAGTGGTAAGGGCTTCCAACTCCGAACTTTCAATCATTTAGTTGAGCATTGAGCACTGAAATTTGTACCATGTAGTTGTTAATTTTTTTTTAGACAAGAACGGTTAGAGTTGTATTAATTGCTTTCTGGTTAACCAGAATCTATAGTGTACAAACTTAAAGAGGGATGATGACCTCTAACGGTGCGATCAACCTTCTTATGAATTATGAATATCTTGGGAGATAAATCCCACTTGCTTCTAGAACTTTTTCGAGAAAAAGACAAAAAATGCGTACAAGAGTAAATGCTCACGAATTGTGAGCAGAGAAGAGTGCAGAAGCAAAACATTAATTAGAAGGGGAGGAAAAATGCCCCTTAATAAAAGGGTCTAACCACTTCTGAGAGCCCAACAAATGTTTGAGGCCGCTTCATTTTCCCTACTACGTTCTTTGTTTCTCTTTTTCCCTCTGGTGAGGGGAGGAGAAGGGGCTGAGAATTCTTCAAGATCGAAGCTTCCTTCTGATCCGGAGGAAGGGACTGAGGAAGCCATTCTTGCTTGGGCTGCAATATCGTGATCTAATGTTCAAGCAGCTCTCTTGGAGCCCGAGGGAGCAAGGTTTGGGGAAGCTTCTTTCGTAGATGGGGCAGGGACAACTGTCACCGAGGGGCTGGAAGGACCTGGGGGGTCTCTCCCTACACCAGATCTTCTATTGCTTCACACTCTTGAGCTTCGACTTCATGCAAAACTTCAAAGCTGTTTTTGTTTTCCAACAGAGGAGAGAATGGTGCAGGAGGAGTAGGAGGATATTGAGGGGATCCTTTTGTGAATCCTTTCCCTGGGGAGGATGACACCGATTATTGATGTAATATCCCAAATTTTGGACCTAACACTTATATGAATGTGCCTATTGATTATGATGATTATCTTGATGTTTTATTTTATATTGGGTCGAAGACCCCACTGCATATGAACATGATGATTTGTTTTAAATATTGGGCGTAAGCCAATTATTGATGATATATGTATATGTGTGTTTGTGTTGGGCGTGGACCCTAAAGCACATGATTGATGAGATGTTTTGTGTTGAGCGAGGAGCTCTCAAACACTTGAATGATTGATGAATTGTGTTGAGCAAGAAGCTCTGGAGCACATGAGTACTTACCTTTGTGTTGAGCAAGAAGCTCTGGAACATATGAAAAGATAATTGGTTGTGTTGGGCATAAGACCTGGATCCTTCCAACGTTGATGTTGAGCATAAGCTCTGGAGCATCGAATCCTTAGCCATTGTATCCCTAGGTGTATCGTACAAGTACATCCTAGCATTTAGTGTTGAGCAAAAGCTCTCGAATTGCACTATGTTTGTAACTCCATACTATAGGCATTGAGTATGGGCTCTGGTAAGTGCTAGGGGTTATTGAAAATAATTTAATAACTTTCGAGTGAAAACGACTCAAGAAAAATATTGATGTCATCATACTTATTTATAAGTGATTCAATGAAATTTCAAATTTCTGTATTCTCATCAAAGTACTGAAGAGCTACCATGTTATACGAGGGGAATCCAACTGGAAAGGGTGTTTAGAGTTTCCTAGCCTAGGGGTGATTCCATGAAGGTGCGTAACACTTTTTGGCCAAAATTGGCAATGAAAACCTGATTTTTTACTCATGTGCTAGATGGAAGCCCTCGAAACGCATTTATAACATGTGAATTTCGACTTGCAGTAAAAAACCAAATTGTAGAATATTATGTTGGCTTCCCAATGATATTTTTTTTTAAAATACTCTGATGTCATTTAATGTGTGAAAATTTTCATTTAATGAACTGTGTGACCTTAACAATTGGAAGAAGTTAATAAGTGGCTCATGTCCATCCCCAATAATTCAATCTTAAATTAATAATTTAAAAAATATATATATATGAGCATGATCTACACAAAATGTACTATGGTCTGCATATTTGTTTGTTAATTTATTTCGCAATATAGAATTATTTATTATTTTTTGAAAGTGACCACCTCTGATTTCAACATCATTTTATCAACATGTGTGTCCATCCCATCTTTTTTTTCACTGTTTTCAAAAATTGAAAAACCAAAGATACCCTTTTGAAGAGGACACGTCTATGTGTGGGCTGCCCATTTTTAAGAAATTTTTGGATGTGTATATTTTACCCTGTGGATTTTTCTTTGAGCTGCTTTGAAGTTGTTGTCTCGTTTTCTAAGTGTAATTTTTAGAACTAATTAAAAAAAAACCCATATGAATGCCAAAACACATGCATGCTATCTCAATGGATAGAGGATTCAATAAAGAATCTATCGGTATGAACTCCACTCAGTTCTGTGCCATGAATGGCAGGGTTTACACCCCTAGAAGACACAGATAAACATTGATTTTTCTGTAAGAGGGATAATTCTCTGTTTTTTAGGCCCTCGATCGAGGTTTTCAAATAAACTTGATCAAGTTACCATTTAAACCTCTTTTTATAAATTTTTTTGCACAAGGACCTCGATTGCAGCCCTAAAACCTCGATCGAGGTCTTAAAACCTAGATTGAGATTTTTTTAAAACCTAGATCGAGGTCTTAAAACCTAGATGGAGGTTTTTTTAAAACCTAGATCAAGGTCTCAAAACCTAGATCGAGGGTTTAAAAATTGCTCGATCGAGGTACGTTTTTGTGTTTTTTCTGAAAGATCCTTGCCAAAAAGTGTAACCAATCTCCATGGATGCACCCCTAGTAGACCTAAGCCACCTATCTAATTGACCTTAATGAAGAAGTGCCATTAAGTCTAGGGATCATCATACATGATTCCCAAAGACAAATGTTAACATGTGTTATAATACTATGTATAAAGAATTAATAATGATTAAATATATAATTAAATAAAAGAAAGAAGAGAAGCTGTGAAAGGATTAATAAATAGTATAATACCTATGAAAGTTTAACTAGGAACTAGTTAAAAGTTCCTAAGTTAAGTATTGAAAATTACCCCAGTAATTAAAAAAGAGTTAAATCAAGAAATCAAGGATTTCTTAATTTAATTGTCCCTTTGATTGAGAAGTCTGTCTATAAATAATTAAGCTAAGGAAAGGCTTGGGGTTCTGATTTTTATCTTGGGAGAATGATTATTCTTCCTGTTTTTACTCTCAAGTATTTTCCTATAGAATTTTCTCCTCCAAGGAAAAGAGGATTGATTCAGAACTAAATGCCAGTTATGAAACCCTACCTTAGGAGTTCTAAGCTACTTGCATGTTGGAGTCTAGCTAAGGGGGATCCAGATTAAAACCAGGAATGGTTCTGGATCATGGTTGGGAGGAACGTGGTAGTTTCCAACTGATTTGGTCATCAAAATAAGAGGTAAGATCTGTCTTAAATTGTTAATGTTGGTTATTTGAAAAGTGTGCAGGTTCATCCATTAAAAGAGCTTCCAGAAGAAAAATTACATGTATGAGTTGTTAGTATGTCAAGTTCATTTCTAGGGTAAATGTTGGATGCTTCATATAAATCCTCTTTATATATTTATAACCCTTGAAATGTTGGTTCTGTCCATATCTCCTAGGGTTACATTTCTTAAATCTTAACCCTAGACTGTCTATGCTATCTTCTAGATTAATTAATGGATATGTTAGTTGACTATTTTCAATGTATCTACTAACCCTATGTATTTGATTATCTGGCTAAACTCTGCTAAGGTTTGTATTTTCTTCAATACTCCCTTGGTTTGTAAATGTTATCATAGGTTGTATATAGCTAGGATTTCATCTCTAAGCTTGTTTATGTATTCATTCAATATTCAGAAATTATTACTGCAAACTAGGTAAATCTAGACCTGCTATTTATTGCTTACCTATTCTTTATAACTCTACTGACATATTACTTTTGTCAGTAGAGACATGTTCATATTATAGTAGATTTAATCATAGGAGCAAGATTAAAGAAATAAATATACTAAATAGATACCTTAGGGTATTACTTACAAACATAACTACTTTATAGATAAATAAATAAATATATAGATAGATAGATAAGGACATTGGGTATAAAAATTTATAAAATATATCTATACATTTAATTCCAAAAATTAAATAACTCATCTAAGACATTTCAAGGTCTGCCATAATAAGAACATACTAGTATCAAAACTTTGCTTTTAAATTAATCAGTATCAGAACTAAATAAACGAAGGAAGCATCGTGACCATCCATGTGGTCCTTTACAAATATTTGTTCATAATTCATAGAAAAGAATTCACAGTTCTATCCATTCTCCATCTATACATAACCATAAACAAAATTACATAACTCATCAAACATTACCATAACCAAATTAAAAAAATACATCTTATTCAATAATCATATAATATTAAAATACCATCAAAATCATATAACAAATCCATGTATTGCAAACAGGAACAGGAATCGAATCCTGTGGGCATGCAATCCTAGTTTGATTTTATTTATTAAAATACCATTCATTACATTACATTAAAACCTTGCTTTCCAACAAAGGTCGCAACATCGATTCCCATGGATGTCCAAACCCAAGGAAAGGACTTAATAACAAACCATAAGTAATGTATATACAAAACAACAACCAAATCCTATAATCATTTTTACACAGGCCACACTATACATCAAATAGTATGCGGGTTGTGGTTATTAAAATACATCCAATATAATATAAATACAAAGAGTCCATTTACCGACAATACAGCAAATGTCATTGAGGGTCTTTAAACCCTGGCCTCTACGAAACCAACGAATGCACAACACTCACATACGTCACAGCGTGGACTAACTTGTAAATTTAATACAGAGTCCTACCAAATTAATCCTACACTATACTATCGCAACACTATGGGAAAGGCTCATGCCATTCACGGCATGGCCTATACCCACGCTGTCTGTATGTTTACATTACAAGCTAAGTAATGTCGTTACACATAGAACCTTCAAGCCGACGATTGCCACATAAATCCACCATAACAATAGTATAACGCAATGAAATTGTGCTATGCACATCATAAGATAAAAACCATGGAACATCAAATAATTAAAACAGTATGCATCCATTTACATAGATCTTACAAAGTAAAATACATAGTCATCACATTAAAGATCATAAACAAGTTTACACAGGCATGCCAATGGGCTAACGCACCATTGCAAGCAATGGTGCATCCTATGGATAAAAGGCCCCAACTAAATCACGATTTCTATAAACAAAGACCAAGTGTGCTGGAAGCCCAAACATTCCTCTCTTCACTGCTAACATCCCAAGTAAATTTTACAACCCCAAAATTTATACACAGAACCAAAGGGAGTGCAACTTCACTACATGGCAGAAGCCTTTAAAACATTGTTCAAAATACAAGTCTGTAATCATATGCCCGAAGACGAATCTTAAAAACCCGACATTGAAACCCACATCATAAAAACCCAACCAAGCAACGATCTATGTGGATTCTTACTAAGAGGGTCGAAAGGTAGCAAGTAGAAACTTTCTCATAGGCTTACCATTCCCACGATTGTAAACATTTGGAGCCCACCAAGTTAAATCCACTCTTCTCCTCATTCCCTTTCAGCACCTGCAAAACACAATTGAAAATGGGGATGAGAAGTATGGCCATGCTCAGAAACATTAAACCAAACAATGTACATGTTTATAAACCCAATGAGTCATACCTCATAGTCTGGAGGTCGCCTCCATGGTCTTCCCCCTGTGCAGAGCCGAAGTGCAAAAACCCCAAATGACAAACACAATGCACAACCATCGTGATTCAAGCGTAAGGAAAGGCTGTCAGGTTTTTCCAAATGCATTGAATATACTAGCTAGAAACCATTAAAGCCATACAAAACCCACTCTCCATAGTTTATGTTTCGCTGCATTACAACGTATGATCACCTCCCACATGAAGGCTTAAACCATGCTATCATATGGTTTATACCATATGTTATGGTTTTTCCACCCGAAAACCTTAATGCAGATCATATACTATTACATGGTATGCCGTATTGCAAAGTCTTTTTCATACTTAAGTATGTGCTAGCCAGAGTCAAGAGCCCAAGCTTAAGTATATAGGTAATGTTTAGGCCATAGGTTTAGAGCTTAGGGTCTTAACCCCTTAGTATCAAAGTATCTATGATTAAGAACCATGGGATACGAAGTATGCCATGATAACATATCTGACTATAATAAGACCAAGGTCAGAACCAGTAACCAAGTTATGAATTTCCATTAAAACAAGAAATACGTTAATGACTGTAATAAAATAGACATCAAGTGCATTAGAATAGATTGTATAAAGTATCACCTAGTTAATTATCTAGGCTAGATATTTAACAAATTTAATATTATCTTGCTACCAAATATGAAACAGTAATAAACCCTAATGATGAACAGTAAGTGAAAAATAAAGGCTGAAATGATTCCATCTCCCTACTAATCCTCGTGTCGCAAGGTAAACCTGGAAGTAAATAAAAGAGGTGCCTTAGTTTGATTGAACTAAGTGATCCTGTGTAACAAAGTAATACTTTACCTCTCAAACTGTCATGGGAGAACAATTCCTGCCACTCCGCCCACTTTGTTCCCACAAACAAAGTTAAGTTAGGACTCCCTAATTAACAAGTGCAACAATGTAGAAAGGACGAAGCACATAAATTTAATGACGACAAATAAGCGGCAAAAATGTAAGCATAATACTAAGTAGTAACCAACAGTTCAAAATCATAAGTAAAATACATTAAAAGTAACGACTGCAATATAAACGACAGAACGTAAGAATAGCCTAGGAGTAAACAGAGGTACATAAAGTGTACGATAGAGTTATGTAAGTAAATAATATTCCATCTAGGTAGTCTTTACTAGCCTATAATTTTTTTTCGATTTTTGGGGACAGTACAAGTGACAGTGTGGAACTCTACTTCTTTAGGAGTAGGGGGATTTGTTTTTTTCTCAGATTCGAAAATATTGGGGCAGCTTTTGGTAGAGTGACCATAAAGATGGTAAAATTTTCACTTGAATGGAATTTGCTTGTAATCCAGTTCCTGGATGTGGCTCCATTATCCTAGTGTAATATTTAGGGCTTTCGAGAGCCCTTTTTTGAGATTTACCTCTACACAAATGTGGGCACATGTAAAATAACCCCCTTTTGGATCTGCACTATCCAGGTAGCGCCCTATCTTATTACCGATGTCTGCAAGAGATATTTTTCCCCAAAGATGAAGTGGGAGATGAGGCAGTCTTACCCAAACTGGAGCGGTTGTGGTATCTGCTTCTGGGTTAAAACCCAAAGTCCAAGGGTATAACAACAACCCTCTCAAGCCCATGAATAAGGGACTCAATTGAAAAACTAAGGCACGCTCTTCTTTATTTAGAAACAGAAAAACAAAATAACCCCTACAAGCTGCGAAGAGAGATACCTATCCTTGCAAAATAGTGTTCCATTGTTCAGTAATCCAAAGCTCTACTGCCTAAGGGCTGGGCCACAATGATGGGGACGATCCCAAAGGTATCAAACACTATTCTTCACTAAATTTAGAGCTTCTTCCAAATTTGCAGAACCACAAAAAAACATGAAATTAGCAACGCGAAAATAAATAGCTATGGTTTTCTCTAAGGCCTCCAATAACCCATGAACAGTCACACTATTTCCTTGCAAAAAATGCAAGTATGTTGGTTGAGACATTCTCCAGAGGATTTGAAAACCTATTCAGGTCAACACAACAATCAAATGTGCTTCCAGTTTCTTTTATTGGTGACAATTTCCATTTTACTAATGATGCTTTGTTTTGCAAGCAGCAAGCATGCAGTCCCACGTTTATTTTCCATCAGCAATTCTTATCTCAGGAAAAAATTGAAAAAGTAATGATTCTCTCTAACTCTATTAAGAAATACTGGGAAAATATTACGCTTTAAAAAAAAACTCCACATCGTGAATGCAATCAACTCGAGTTTCAATCAACAAAGATAGAAACACATGATCCCCGAATATGCAAAAGTATGAGAAGATTTTTCTTTTATTATTATTATTTTCTCGAGGAATACATACATGGAGCCTCTCTCACATAGATCTCCATGTCTCTCTTTCCTTTCGAACCCTACTTCCCTCTCCCATTCTCTGAATTAGCCATCTAACAGAAACTCTCCCCCAAATCTATCTACCATAATGAAGAAATTTAGGAATTTTCTAAATCTAGTTAACTGACTCCTAACAGTATTTAACAACCTAGCTAGGTGGCTTAATCTCCACGCAGGGAGCTCTTAAATAGCCACTTATTCCTATTTTAATTCAATGATCAACAACTACACTATTTTGTTACAAAAAACAAACTATATCCAAATCTTAGGCATGTTTGGTATTGCCATCATCACAACATATGTAATATTTAGACCACAACATGTGACAACATGGCCACATTGCTGGCCTTAGTCGGATGCTCCCACATTAGACTCCCAGGGTGAAAAGTAATGCAGCCTTGTTCATCAAATCAACAATAGAAAATCCTTTAGTTTCTAACTCTGCAGCACTCATTCAAGTAGCATACTCTACAAGATGTGCTTTCCACTTGACCAAATACTCCAGATAGTCCTTATGTCTGGTACTCTTTTCCACTTTAGTGTCTAATATCTCTTTAGCTTCTAATGTTTGTGCTACTAGCATCTGCTTCAGCCACTGTAAGTCTTCATTATCAAGATCCTTTACTATTGTAATCTATCCAGTGTCATTTGCTACAAAAGGATAAATATCAGCAACATTAATAATAGGAGATATGCCAATCCATGTTAGCATTTCTAGCTCATAAGCATTAGCAGAAAACCTTCTGAGGATTTTGGATGGCCCAAACTTTTTCATTTTCAGTTTGGTGTACTCTCCTTTAGGAAATATTTACTTTCTTAGATGGGTTAACACTAGGTCTCCTACCTCATAATTATTTTCTATTCTTTTAGAATCAACTCTTGCTTTGTAATTTGCACTACTTTTTTGTATCCTTTCCTTAACTTCCTCGTGTAGTTCACTAATTCTAGATGCAAAATCTTCTCCATTTGCACTCCTCTTTTCCAACTGTCACAAATCTCCCAGTTAATACACTCCTCTAGGATGTTGTTGGTGAAAACATATGCTATCTAATTCAACATTTCATTATCAACCCGAGAAGGTAGCTTGTGAGATGCAAACACTATAGGTGCAAGATTGAAGCTTAACTTAGTATAGTCTAGCCTAAACTAAATGCCGACAAACACACATTTCAATGTAGGAACTAAAAACTAACGCAAACTGGTACTGAAATAGAAAACTAATGCAGGGAATAAAACTAAATTACTTAACACGAATCAAACAACTACTAACCCAATGAAAACAATTGAGAAAAAAACCTACAACTAAATTCTCCTATGTTCAAAACCCTCTCCTCACATTTATTAACCATATAAAATTTTAACACTACAATAAGATACAAACTACAAATATATAAATTATTACAAAATTACTGTACATGAAAATTAAAATGTACACATATATATATTACAAAACAATTTCAAGTTACAAAACAATATATTTCAAAAACATTCAAATCACGAAATATATTAGAAATATTTACAAGTAACAAATTATAGGAGGTTTAACAAATAAATTACATACACTATACTCCAATTTAAAAAAAAAACTTTCTAATATGATATTACATTAAGTCAATTTATGGGTTATCTCATATATTGTAAATAAATCTTCACACCATACTCTCATAAGGTCAACGTATATAAATCCCTGTGTTATCATTTATTAATGGGACGTCGTATGAAATGAATTAAAAGTGTTTAGTGTAATATCACGGTGGGTTCAATTAAGGGAAGCTACCATTTCTCGAGCAAATACCAATTCAATACATATATGGTAATATTTACAACTTGGAAAAAAATATAAATTAAAATATAAGCGAGGAGTGCTATTAAAAAATTATTTGCACCTTGAATTTATAATTGCAAAAACGAACGTAAAACATAAATACATAGAGATATAATGCAACATCAATCTAGAACACAACACAGACACAAAGATAAATCAAAATAGAAATTTCATAAATCTAGAGCAGAAATGCTAAAGATGGATTTTAATCCCAACTAGCCACAGAACATAGTAGAATGTTGGAAACCTAACTATTTCTACATAACCAAAATACTGAAAATTATGGAAATGAATTAAAATTCTATCTGAGTATAAACAAAATGCTGAAAAACAATATGTGCAAAAGCGTGAATGGAAGGCTAAAAAAGAAACTAAAAGAAAATGTGAATAGCCACCTATATTAATTCCGAAAATGAAAGTACATGTAAACTAAAAGAAAACGGTATTTCATGAACAACAAAATGTCATCTACAGGAACAAAAAATAAATAGACATAAAAACAACTTTACTTATGTGTAAAAACGAAAGGAAACTACTTAATCTGCACAAATAGAACCTCTGGTTGTTGAGGGGCCCTTCTCGGTAGCAGGGGTTTGTTCCTACGCTACTCAGTCACCAATCATTAACAGAAAACAAGAATGATCAACAGCTAAAACCGAGATTTCATTAAAACTAGAAGTGGAGTTTACAAAGAGTTTTTCTACCCTCTCTTCAAAACCAAAGAGGTATTTATATAATGATTACAAGGGAAAATAGGTCGACCACCCCTCTCTAAAAATAGAGAGTCTTCCATGTTGAGAAATGAATCCATTAAAGCACAGGAACAACTCAGAAATTGACAAACCCAGAAAATGCACATTTGGAAAAAGTTGGCAAAATCCCCCTTCAATAACTCTCTTGTGGTTGCGATTCTGGAGAAACAAATTCTAGATTTTGTAGCTGGCTATGTTTTCTTCAAACCCACATCCCGTTTGGCGAGATCTGCTCCCACGTGAAAAAAAATCAAGGCACAATATGGAAGTCCAAAAATATTTACTACTAAAAATATGGGTCTTACATTATTGAAATTAGTTCGTAAATTCGGATTTTTGGCAGAATTTGTGCTAGGTTGTTGCATAAATTGATTGCTAGATGTTGAGTTTCTGGATTGTGGCCGAGTCTTATGGGATGAATGTTGGATTCTCTGCCTTGTCATGCTCACGATATGCGCCCTCTCGTCCTTCATCACGCGAACCTGCAAAACAAAAAGTCTATTAGTTATAAAAAAAACAAAGTGTGAAATGGTATAAAGATTATAATCACTTGGCATGGTCAACGTGATATTTTATTGGTTTTAAACAAGTGGTTTTGTGTTAAAAATGATAATATATATAGGAAGTTTAAATAACAAACATAATATTCAAAATAAAATAATTAAAGGGACATGGCCATGTGGACATGGAACTTTGTGAATTTATAATTTAAATAATTAATATAATACCAAAATCCATATTCCACTTTTTAATGAGTATTATATGTGTTATGTGTTGAAACTTTTTGAATATATAATTTAAATAATTAATAAAGTGCAAAAATCCGTATTCCACTTTGTAATGAGTATTATATGTGTTTTTTTTTCGTATATGAGTTGTTTTGAAACATTTATTTATAAATGATTTAAAGTTTAAACAATATTTTAATATTGAATTCTTTTATTTGTTTAAATTTTAATCAATGTTTAAAATTCATTATAACTTTGTGGTTTATGCATATGCAAGTATTACAGAACGGACGAAAAATAGAAGACGAGGATAAATCAAACCAATAACCTAATAAGAAACATGACATTAAATCTAGCGCAGAACTCAGGACCTGAAGAAGAGCTGAATGAAAGGTTAGATGCTGTATCGAAATGTTTATCATTTGCACAATATTGCGTTTATTACATTAAAAATAACATATTAAGATTCATTTGCGTTTAAGTGTTTTAATTGATGAAATACAATAAAAGATAGTCCTCTTTAAGGATAGTTGTATCAAATTGTAGTAAATAGGCGGAAATTAATGTAAATAAAATCATTACAAAAGACAATTATGGAGCCCAACACTCACCCAAACCAAAGTTATGGAACATCCTCATGTCATTAATTGAATTGGAAGTGATCTTTCAATTATTCAAAAAAACTATGTTTGATCATGAATATTTTATAGGAAATCGTAGCAATCATTGAGGAAAACGAAGCCAACTTTTTTACTGTATAAAAACTAGAACTTAGAAAAAAATGTTATGTTATCAGATTACCAAAACGACTTCATATTATTTAAGATTTCTTAATACATACAATTTTTCCAACGAGTAATAATCCATACTTATGAAGACCATATAAACTGAGACTCTCTCCCCTAGAATGAAGATATGGCACGTCCTCTTGCCATGAATGAATTAAGACCGGGTTAAAAAAAAAATGAGGGTATAGATAGTCGGTAAATCCTATTGGAAACTATCATCCCTACTACTTCTCAAAGGTTTATCGTCATTCAAGTAATTATGGACAGCGTTTGCATTTCAAATTCATTAGACTCCTACGTTTATGGGTCCCACTTCTAGGATAGTGATATCCTAGGTATAGTATGAATTTAGACAATAGGGTCTTAAGTGCAACTTACAAACATTCTCAAATGGAAGATCGACAGAGTTCATTTTATTTAGATCAACCATGCATACCTTTCTCTAGTAGACCCACAACAACCTTTATTATTAGAGAGTCATTTCAATAATTTTTTATCTTTTTTTGAGACTCTTTTTCTCTCTCTTTTTTTTAACAAGTTGTCCTCCTTAGGAAGATTCTGCTCTTTCAGTCAGGTCTGTTCAGTACCCCGTCAGGTTTAACTAGTCATACCATAGGTCGGTACCTGCTTCCAGCGAGCCTATTCAGTGCCTCGACAAGTTAACCTCTTAAACCCGTTTTCTATCATAGGCACTTGTCCCAATGTTTCCACTCCCTATAGATATTCGACAAATAATTTTTCCTATGAAGGACTGGTGGGGGAGAAACTCCGAAAACCATGCTACAAGTGGGATGGTATATGGGTTGGAGGACAACTAGTCTTCTCCTTTTCATTATCATGGAACCAAAATAAAGACTTCAAGAGGAATCTATTGAATCAATGATACACGCGGTTGATGGATTTAGTGTAAAGTGGATTAATCCATAAGATAATGAGTGAAAGGTGTCTCTAGCCCCAAAAATGGCCTCTTTCATGTAGATTTATAGTAGTGTTCCCCACAAACTAGGAATTTCATTCACCCTTATGGTACTATGTATTAGAGATGCTTAAATAACATGCCATGATAATGAAACTAGGATCTATGAGTGACCTCTAGGTTTTAGATAGACTTCTAACTTATGGTAAATCCCCGTGGTATTGAAAGTTAGTCTTGAGTAATTATTATAGTTAGAAATATGCATGTATGAAAATAAATAATGATGGAAAATTGTTTTGGTTTAGTCATTAACATTATCTTCTTCTTAGTTCTTTTATTGAAAAATAAAATGAAAAACGAAGTTGCATAAATCTTTTAAGCTAAACATGCAACATTTTATTTATATACATATTTCCCTATCCTAAATAAAGAAAGAAAACCTTTTTATTCACGTATAGGAGCTTTTCCAATGAAATCAAGTGCGAAGCAAAATGAGAATTGTACCTTTATCCACATATGAAAATATTGTTGCAGTGATTACCTGAATGTGGAATTTCAACCAACTTACTTTTATTTGGATCAATAGGTGTTGAATGACAGAATGGTATTTTGCACGAGTTACCTCCTGAAACCATGTTTCGATGTAGTCTTGGTACTCACCTTCACTCGCTGTGTCATATAGACCCTATTCTTCTAGTTGAGCAGTTGTTTGAGCACATGATATGTTGTCATGTATATCAAGAACTCTTTGATTTCTGGCTGCTCTCCTTCGAATGTAATCCCCAATACGTCAGCTTCTTCTGCTATTTTTCAAAGAGGTTATGGCCTTGTAATTGAAATTCAAATCTCTCATTTTCTCTGCTAAGTCGAAGGCAGCTGCTAACGCAACTCAACCTTCTTCTTAAATTTCATTCTTGTTTTGCTCAGTGGGACCTGAGATCTCTCCGGTTTGGGGGCAGTGTTGAACCCAATTTTGTCACTATTCTTGGCCATTAATTTACTCTTTTCGCATCATTTTTGTTACCTTTTGGTATGCTTTTTGTCATTCATCTTATCATTCAACTCCAGGTACAAACGTATTTGAGTTTTATGCAAGTATTGGTTTAATTTCGTTATTTCATGATTTTATTAGTAATTCTGTCATATTTATAAATGTGTCTAATACATAGACTTTCTTTGCAGATGATGGTTCCCAAATGATCCCCTATGTGGACACGCAACTACGCTAAACAAGCAAAGATCGCATCGAGCTCCCCATACAACCCTTTGATCAATCAACGCACTGTTAGTTGGAATATTCCTAAATGTTTAAAGCACATAATGGTTTTTCATTGTTCTATTTTCCACGCGTCCTGCTGCTATGATGGTTCTTGATATAGAAGTTTCGGGATCCTTTCCTTTCTGTTTGACACCACACTTCATGCCCACGTCGATAAAGATCCATACGCCTGTAGCCTGCGTGAGGAGAACTGACGCGCAAAGGACGAGGAAGGTGGCTGTGCGTTGTCACCAATTGTCACATGGTTGTTTTCTAGCAGTTAACGTTGACTATTTTTGGAGAGTTCGACCAATGAAAAGGTCGACCTACTCATCCATGTAAAAATTATATAAAGTCATCTCCAAGCAAGAATCAGACTAGTTAGTGAATTAGCCAGTTAGTCGCCATTAGTAAAGAAGCTGTGTAAACATTGTTCCAAATTTAATATAAGTTCTACTTCCAGCTATGCATACATGTTTATGTTTCATGAGTGGTTTATTAGTTGAAGTGCAACCCTGATTGCTGAGAGGGACCCTCAACAACCAGTGGTCTTCCATTTCTGTGTGTTTTCATTATTTTTCTTTTTACAGCTAAGTAATTTACATTTTTTGTTTCTGTATGTAGTTTCATTCTCTTATAAATTAATTTATTTCCTTTTTTATTTCTTGTAACGTGTGTTTTCTGAGAGTAATATAATTTATACATTGTCGTTAACATAGTTTCCATTTCCAATGTCGCAAGTGGCCGGTTGCGTGTAGTTTACTTCCAGTTTTACTTTCATCCCTTCTTTCAGCTTGTTGTCTAGTTTCATATTTTCAAGTAGATAGAGTTATATTACTTTAATATTTCAGACTTAGCTTAGGGTAGGTTTAGTTCTAATAATTGTTTTATAGTTGTAGATTAGCTTCAGTTATATTTCAGTTTGTCTTATTATGCAATATGAAGTAATTTATCTTTTTTAACTATAGGTTAGCACAAGTTATTCCTCCGTCATTTTAGGTATTGAATAAGTTTAATCAATGTATTTTCTACATTTCATTCTAATGTGCATAAATCAACTGATGTTAAGATCATTCAGGTTATATATTTCGTAATTTGCACTGTTTTTCCCATCCGGACTGTTATTCGGACTATTTGTTATACTGTCATTCATACCTTCATTCAGCCTTTAATATTTTTCGTTCTGTTTTTTTATTGTTTAAAGTTCGGTTTTCTTAGATTTTGAATTATGTGATGTCATATAATTAAACAGTAGTCATGTATATTTAGAACCCTAGTCTAAACAACTTAGAGCCTCTATTAAGTCTTATAATTATTCCTATCTTTCATTCCCTTTTATATTAGCATGTTTTAAATTGTGTTGTTTTTTGGCTCTCACTCCATTCATTACTATTTTAGAGTTTGTTAATTACATCTCTATCTTAGTGGACTTCATTTTTATTTAGATTGCATTTAGAATTAAACTTGTTAATTTTATAAAGAACATTAGTTGTTTAATAGTTTATTCGTTATTTCTAGCATAGGATTTGTTTTCATTTCTCTCTAGTTACCGAAAAGATTCATAGAATAGGATTTCACATCTTTATTATTTTTTCTACTTTCTTTTCTATTAATTTTTCTACTTACTTCTTTATTAAGTTTTCTACTAGTCTCTAAATTATATTTTCCTTACATTTGTTTCATGCAAGAGCAGTATACTTTTAACTTCAAAATAATCATTAAAAGAATCTTATTTCTTAATTGATAGAGTAGTTGTTAATAACAACTTTTTCAGTTAAAGTCATTTTCTTATGGAATAAATCAAAATGTTTACCATCACTTGTAATTGGACACTCCTTAGTTTACATCTATTTGTAGAAATTAAATTAGATTTAATCCCATTCAGTTTCTTTATTTCTTCAGAAATACATTTTGATACACCTTCTCCAGTTTTGATTACAATGAATGCACACCCTTAGAATCCTCAAGGAGAATGGAACTAAACAATTTAGTTTAATTATTGTATATTTGTCAATTGCATGTATAGTTTAGTTATTGGATTTCTTAGATAAATTAAGTAGTTGTAATATTGTCTCAAATAATATAATCTCTTGTGTTCATATAGTAAGAGTTCTGAATTTGTNTATATATATATATATATATTGTTTATAGAGTAGAGTAGTATAGATCGATACTGCTCTAATCTAGTAGTTTTTTTCGAGTCTAATTACCTTAGTAGTTGAATTTCTGGAGTTTGACTCGGTTTTTCATTTTGAAAGATCTTTTGATCTTTTCTTTGTTAAAATATTTCCATGATACCTTAGGAAATACAAAAGGATATTCTTTGCAAAAATGTAGAAGAAGCTGACATATTGGGGATTAAATCCGAAGGAGAGCAGCTAGAAATCTAAGAGTTCTCTATATACATGACAACAAATCCATCATCTGCTCAAAAAACTCCTCAACTAGAAGAAGAGGGTTTGTATGAAACAATGAAGGAAGGTGAGTACCAATACTACATCGAAAGATGGTTTCAGGAGGTAACTCAATCGCAATACCATTCCTTCATTCAACACTTGTTGATGCAAAGAAAACATATATATATTAGATAGCATATCTTTTCACCAACAGTTTGGCACCATTTATGGGGAAATCACAAAATATATTATAAACATTTTTTGATTTCCTCAACAACGATGCCAAAATGTTGGTGAAAATATATGCTATCTAATATATATATGTTTTCTTTGCATCAATAGGTGTCGAATCAAAGGAATGGTATTGCGGCTGAGTTACCTCCTGAAACCATCTTTCGATGTAGTCTTGGTACTCACATTCCTTTGCTATGTTATACAGACCCTCTTCTTCTAGTTGAGCAGTTGTTTGAACACATGATGGAT
>LPNX011152882.1:4879-37185 GCA_001517045.1 Pseudotsuga menziesii | reverse complement strand
TATATATATATATATATATGTTTTGCATTTCTTCTCTAGATTTGTGAAATTTCTATTTTGATTTATCTTTGTGTCTGTGTTTTGTTCTAGATTGTTGTTGCATTATATCTCTATGTATTTATGTTTTACATTCATTTTTGCAATTATAGATTTAGGCTGCAGATAATTTTTAAGACCACTCGTCGCTTAGATTTTAATTTCTATTTTTTTCCAAGTTGGAAATATTACCATATATGTATTGAACTGGTATTTGCTGCAGAAATGGTAGCCTCCCTTTTAGGTCATTCCTTCAGATTTCAATTGAACCTGCTGTGATATTACACTAAAATCTTTTAATTCATTCCGTACAGCGTTCCATTAATAAATGATAACTCTCAGGTTTTTATATGCGCTAACCTTATGAGAGTATGGTGTGAAAATTTATATACAATATATGAGATAACCCATACGTTGACTTAATGTAATATCATATTAGAATTTTTTTTTTAAATTGGAGTATATGTGTATGTAATTTATTTGTTAAACCTCCTGTAATTTGTTACTTGTAAATATTTCTAATGTATTTTGTGATTTCTCGAGAAACGACGCCACAATGTTGGTGAAAATATATGCTATCTAATTCAACAATTAATTTTCAACCCGGGAAGGTAGCATGTGAGATGCAAACACTATATGTGCAAGATTGAAGCTTAACTTAGTCTAGTCTAGCCTAAACTAAATGCTCGCAAACACACACTTCAATGTATGAACTAAATACTAACGCAATCTCGTACTGAAATAGAAAATTAATGTAGGGGATCATGTAGGGGATCAAACTAAATTACTTAACGAGAATCAATCAACTACTAACCCAATGAAAACAATTGAGAAAAAAAACCACAACTAAATTCTCCTATGTTCAAAACCCTCTCCTCACATTTATTAACCATATAACATTTTAACACTAAAATAAGATACAAACTACAAATATATAAATTATTACAAAATTAATATACATGAATATTGAAATGTACACATATATATTACAAAACAATTTTAAGTTACAAAACAATATATATCAAAAATATTTTTAAATACAAAATACAAAACATATATATATATTACAAATCACAAAATATATTAGAAATATTTACAAGTAACAAATTACTGGAGGTTTAACAAATAAATTACATACACATATACTCCAATTTATAAAAAAATCTTTCTAATATGATATTAGATTAACTCAACGTATGGGTTATCTCATATATTGTATATAAATCTTCACACCATACTCTCATAAGGTCAGCGCATATAAAAACCTGAGAGTTATCATTTATCAATGGAACGTCGTATGAAATGAATTAAAAGAGTTTAGTGTAATATCACAGTGGGTTCAACTAAAAACTAAAGGAATGACATGAAAGGGAGGCTACCATTTCTGCAACAAATACGAGTTCAATACATATATGGTAATATTTACAACTTGGAAAAAAATAGAAATTATTTAATCTAAGTGAGGAGTGGTCTTGAAAAATTATCTGCATCCTAAATCTATAATTGCAAAAACGAATGTAAAACATAAATACATAGAGATATAATGCAACAACAAGCTACAACATGACACAGACGCAAAGATAAATCAAAATAGAAATTTCACAAATCTAGAGCAAAAATGGTGAAGATGGATTCTAATCCAAACTAGCTACAGAACATAGTAGAATGATGAAAAGCTAACTATTTCGGCATAAACAAAATACTGAAAATTCTAGAAATGAATTAAAATTATGAAGTGTGAACAAAATGATGAAAGACAATCTATGCAAAAGCGTGAATGGAAGGCTGAGAAACAAACTAAACAAAAATGTGAATGGCTGGCCGTATTAATTCTGAAAATGCAAATTACATGTAAACTAAAAGAAAACAGTATTTCATGAACAACAAAACGCCATCTATAGGAAAACAAAATACATAGACATAAAAACAAAATTACTTATTTGTAAAAATGAAAGGAAACTATTGAATATGCAAAAATAGAACCTCTGGCTGTTGAGGGGCCCTTCTCAGCAACATGGTTTTTTTCCTACGCTACTCAGTCACCAATCATTAACAGAAAATGATAATGATTGTAGCAAGGATTTCTCCCTTACTACAGGGCAGGAATGGCTACCTTCCATCTATAGGACGGAAGGGTAGGATTCCTAGTGGTTATGCAAGAAAAACAAAATAGAAATGAAAGCAAAACAGAAATGAAGAAACCCCTCTACACACAAGGTTATGAGTTAAGCTCCAAGACCCTGCATACAACAATGGAGACCTGCAAGAATATGTTAGGCCACAAACCTGCAAGCAAAGATATGTTAGAAAAAACTAAAACAAAAAACACAAAACAAAAATTATACCTTCTATGGGTGGAAATGGGCCACCTTGCCCTAGCTTGGAGAAGCACCTCTCTTGAGAATGGGGGAGCTATGGCTCAATGGGAGGATGGATGAGAGGGAGGGTGAATTGGTTGAGAGGAAAATGGTATCAAGGCACTTACTCGGGTAGCATAATAGTATGCAAGGAAGGAATGTTTTGAGAGTGACCCCCACCCCTCTATTTATAGTTTTTTTAGGGTTCTAAGCCCTTGGTCAGGGCTTTAGCTCGACTTTAGCTCCTTTCGCTCAATATTAAGATCTTTTGGGGGTTTTAGGCTCCTTTGAGGGATTTTATTCCCTTTTTGGAGGCTTTAGCCCCTACGAGAGCGATTTTGGCTCTTTTTAGGTGATTTTAAGCCCTTTTGCACATTTTTGAACCTTTTTTGAGGGTGTGGAGGTCAAATGGAGTCAAATGAGGGTGGTGCATGGGTGTCCTTGGGTGGTGTAGGCCATGTAGAGTTAAGTGATGGATTTTTTGGGTTAACAGATTGCCCCCTAATGTGTGAGGGCAGGAGCTCATCATGTGGCCAATGGACATCATAGGATTTTCTGTCAAAAGGTGGTGTTTCTTAGGCTGGGGTAAGGTGGCTTTTGGTTTTTGTATTAATATGGTTCCCATCAATGGGTGAGATACAAATAATGTGTGACATGTATATGGACGAGGAGGGCATCCCCATGGTCATAATAATGTGATCTATGCTCTATAATACAAGAGCCGATCATGTACAACTGATGATACATAGGGGTTGCCTCAATGAGAGGATGAATACAATACTGATATGAAGAACTGCTACTTCTAACTTGTGGCATTCTCATGGAATGCTATAACTTCATGACTGATAGCCTGCTAGATCTAGAACTGTACATAGCCATATGGACTCACTAATGGAGAGTCAGATTCTCTATAGTACGAGTATGTTGCATCAATCATAAATCTATATAGAAGCGCTGCTGGGGCTTCTAAACACTGTCTCCAAAGCAACTCGAAAATCACAAGGGACATAAACCTGTTTAGGTCCCTCAAATAGACTCATCAATGTGCTAGATTTAGGTGACATCTGAGGTCTTCGACCAAATACTGCATGGACCAATACTCTGTACGAATCTCAACGGTGCGATGATGTAGCTGGAGTCGAGCACGTGAGAAACAACCATCTCGAGAGGCACTAAGGACTCCTCTCAAGTGGTCCAAGGAACTTCATAAATGAGGTTAATGAAACAAAGATACAGGGACCTCTGGGTCTATTTTATGGAATATGTATGTTGTCGTTGACAGAGGGAGACCTGCCCCTGGTCAAGGCAATGATGTTTCCTTGACCAGGAGCGCGAGGGAGATAACCGAAAGATGTGAGACAATCTGAGGACTGGCCCACTAAATGGGGGGGGGGAGAGAAAGAGTTGAACAAGGGAAGAGGGAGTGTAGTAGAATCAAACTTCCTTTGTTCATAGTATGGCGGTAGGGTGGATCAGGAAGCAAATTAAACTGACTCATGGGAATGGGATCATAGCTGTAGTACTGGGAATGTCACTGTAGATGGGAAATGCTTGGGGGAGGTTGATAATTTTGGTACTGATGGGATCCAAGGAAGACACATTGCAGAGTACTTTGAACAAAGGAGGCCCAAAGTGGGAAAGCTGCCAAACTGTTATCTGTGGGGTGGTGTCTAGAGACACCATTGTGCTACAATCTCATAGATTTTTGGCGAGCTCGAGAAAGTAAATTCTTGATGGTGCTTTTAATTTTAGAGAGTCTGAAAGCACGAAGAAGACTCCGGTAGGGGCTCTTTTTCGTTTGTAGTCTCCTATGCCTGAAAAAGGAAAAAAGTATACATAGGAGATCTTGCCCATCCTTTCGGGCATGAGAGACTTCTTTACCGTTGGTAGTCTAATCAAGACAGAAAAGGTTAAACCTATACTGAGTGGACGGTCATTCAGATACTTTTACAAGCATGAATGAGACCAAGTTTGTTTTGCAATCTTTTCTTCATGAGAAGGATGGAAAAGAGCTTAACGACAATCTGTGGTGAGATTTTTTGTAAAGTTCAGTCGCTCTACCCAAGAAAGCATAAAAGTATGTCGAGGGGAACAGTGTTGGCTTGAATGTGCCAAGGTGGTCCTTTACATTTGATGGTCTACATAGTCCGCAAAAGGAGATAAATGAGATGATGTAGACAACATTTCCTATACTTTAACGAGTGGGAAAGGAAGCAGCTGCGCTCGAAAATGTTTTAATTCTTTTAGGACTCAGAAAAGATCTTAAAAGAAACTCTAGTATGGTTAACCGATTGCGATGGCACAGGCAGTGTCCCATGTCGGGACACTGGACAGTGGTCCAAAGGTCATCCGTGCAGTATGGATGAACCAAGAGGCTCTTAGACATACCAATACATGTGTGGGATAGATCGTGGCTGAGGCACGCGAGTTGGTGCAGCAGAGGCACACAAACCGAGGTGGCTCTTGGACAGAGGTTAGGAGAGTTATTTGTGAGTTGTGGTGGATGAACTTGACTACATGTGATGTGAGTGCAAGTCCAGAGGCAGTTATGTGCCAAATGCATGCAAAGGAAATGATTCGTTCTCCATACGATGGTCCGGAGATATGCATAAGGTGCGGTGGATATATTAGACAGCTATATGCCATAAATAAAAATGATGTGCCTTACAGGCGATGGCCTGAGAACCCGCATGAGTGGCGGTAGGAAAGGGTGATGCAAGCACAGGTCCAAAGACACTTGCATCATGATGTTGTGGCTCTTAAATTGAGGTAACTTCTAGGAAGTGATCCCAAAAATTACTTTTTAAACATGAGACGATGGTCTCATCAGGGTATTTGAGCCTGGAGGTGTGAGAGGTGTCTCAAATAGGCTCCGGGTGACTCTAAACTAGTAGCTAATGGTGCTGCCCCTAAATGGGGGGGTTTTTGATTTGTGGTAAAAACATTGCAAAACAAAAAAGGTAGAAAACTACGCTATAAGTGACACATAGTGGTGGTATTAGGCATAGGCTCTCTTGAGGTGGAGCCTATTGCTTGGCTTCTTCAAGAGTCGACCATTTGAGTCAGCGAAGAGTTATGCCCCCCTTGTCAAGATGAAGGTCATTGGCAAGGTGGGGTGATGGCATCTAGTATTTTATGGAAAGAACCGATTCCACACTATGGTTTAAAGGGAATGGGGTAAAATCAGAGGTGGTCTTTCATATCTCCTCGTCATTGCATAAGTGGTGCCGGGGTATATCAGGTGAATCTTCCACAGCCGATGAGACGGAAGGCCGACTGGTGTTAGTGATCATGTAAATGCTATTAGTTGTGGTTTTGGTCTCCTTGCCCCTAGTCTCTATTGGAGAAAGAGGGGCATTCCTCGAGATGGGAGGAGTCTTTGATGGACCCAGAGGTAGGTGTAACATCATCTCAATTGGCTGGACATGAGTCAACACATCTTGTGGCCTCAGAGGTAGGGTAGCTGGTTCATGGTACCACGGAGGAACTCCCAGTGTGAAATCTTGTAAATTGCAGGTTTCCAAGACATACTTGCTCACGATCCTGAATGGTAGGAAAAGAAAAAGGGAAAGGATCATGTTGAGTGGGAATGAACCCCACTGTTTCCTTGGTAACTAAGGTTGACGTTGCAACTGAGGTTGCGGCTGTAGCTAGGCTTGTGGCTACAGATGGAGCTGCAATTGTGGTTGGTGTTGCGACTGCAGATGGTGTTGCAGGTACGGATGGTGCATGTTGTCCCATGGGTATTCTGTGGCAGTTAAGGCTTGAAGTGTCTCGTCATCGTTGCAGAAGCAATGAAGAGACAGGTCTGATGGACTGTTGGTGGTGGTGGAGACAAGAGGGTTTATAGAACTGAACATCATGTAAATGGACATGGTGTCTGAAGAAGGAGGTGGGGGGTGAACTTCTTCGATTAGAGTGATCTCAGATTGAAGGGAATGTTATCGAAGGTTGGCTAGAGCCATTCGAAACTCAAAAAAATATTGGAAGTGGTGAGAATAGTGTCCATACAAACCGTAGAGGGCATAAGCATGGTTTTTTCTTAATGACTTGTTTCTCACTATTGGCCTGCTTGGAAGTTCAACCATGGGGAGGTTTTCTATTATATCCATGGCATCCAAATGTGTACAGATTATGGGAATCTCAGGGCAGTTTTGAGTTGGATGTCCTGGTTCTTTGCATATGGCGCAAGGCGGGATCTGTCAAGGCTCAATGGTAGCTTTCACGTTTTTTCCTCTAGCCCTTTTTGGGTGGGGCAGTGCGGGTGCAGGTGTGGTGGTTGGTTTTTGCGGGCCAGGTGGAGGATGAGACTCGATCGCAATGGGTTGCATAGGGGTTAAGACTACCTAGGGAATTGGTGGTTGAGCTAGTGGATCCAAGTACCACACAGGAATTTCCAATGTAAAATTGGGTAAGTTTAAGGTAGCCATTACTGGCTTGCTCATGACACCAGGCGGGGGAAAGAGGAAGGGAATTGTGTGGACTGGGGAGGAGCCCAGATAACTCCCTGATGGTTGTATGTGGGAATGAGGTTGTGGTTGTAGCTGCAGCTGCGGATGATGTTGCGACTGCTATTGATGTTGCGGCTGCAGATGGTGTTGCGGTTGCGATTGGGGCTGCGACTACAGTTGTTGTTTGGGTGCAGCAGTGTTGGATGAGAGCATGCACAAATCCATAGTCTCATTTGGTGTTGATGGTGGTGACACTAAGGGGAAAGGATCCATCATGGTGGTATCGGCAAACAACCTAGGGCCCACATTCAACAATGGGGAGGCCGGTATGTTGTCAACCATGGTGTTGACCGCAGGGATAACATTGGCAGGTGTGGTCAGCCCTTATGGATCAATGGTGTTGATCATAGGGATTACGTTGGCAGCTGCCATCAGACATTGCGAATCGTGATAAGTCAGTTGATGAACCGTCATGATTTTCCCTTCATGGGGGAATATCATGAGACGAAAAATAGTTGATGCTATAACTCTCATGGCGTACATATATCTTCTTCTGAGGAGAAGGTTATAGTCCAATTGAGAATTGACAACCTCTATGTCAATAAGAACTGTCTTCTTGGCTAATGTGATGGGGACATGGGGTAGCATTCCTTGGGATTTAGTTGGATGGCCATCATAAGACTGCAGAGTTGTAGAGGATGGTTTTAGAATTGGGGATCCAAGCTTATGCCAGACTAGGGCAGACATAATGCACGTGGATGCCCCCTCATCCACTATGCACCGGTGTATGACCAAATTTCAGATAGACACTAGGATTTCGAAGGAAATGGTTGAAGGCATCTGCGGTTCTCCATTCTCTGTGTCGAATGTGATCAACTTTGAGTCAGAGGGATCAATGACACCAAGGGTGGCTAGTAAGGGTTTTCGCTGCATTGGGAAAGTTTTGAGTACCTCAAGAGCGGACATGGTGGTAGGTGTTTGGGCCAAATCATCCATGATGATGTAGATGACAGCAGCTCTAGCCATGGTATTGTTGGAAACCCGGCGTATGGGGGGGCACGGGAAAGGGGGTAACTGAAGAGGTGCATTAGTTGTTTTAGATGTAGATGTCACTGATGTGTCAATGGGTTTGGTGTTGGTTCCGTACTGATTTTGTCTGTTTTGTAAATTGACCTCTTCAGTGGTCATAGCTCGCAGATGGTGGACACCTATTTTTTCCATGGGAGGTGCCCCCGGAGCATTGGGATTCGGTTGGGGACGGGGTGCGGTTGCTACCAATCCTTGGACTGGTAATGGACTTTGGAGCACCATAGGAGGAGGTCCTGGTGGTGCCGGGTTGGTTTGGGCTTGGTCTGTTGTATTGGTGGCATGTTGAACCTCATTTTTAATGGACTATTTAGCATGACCCATGAAGGGACACTCATATGTGTAGTTCCTGTAGACCTTGCATAGTGTGCACGGTTGGTTTGTATGGAACGAAGCGTTGCGTCTTGGTGCATTTGGTCATTGAGGATTTTGGGTTGTCTGGTTCATCACGGCATTTTTGGGGGGGATTTGGTTGTTGACCACCTCCTTGTAGTTGATTATTGCCTTGGTTCTGGTGTTGGTTATTCCTAGCTTGCCCTTGTTGGTTATTAGGGGCTAGCTGGTTGGGATGGTTTTGTTGTGCAAACACTTGTCCTAATGGAGCACATGGAGTAGGGACGAGGGCTTGAATGGCTTACATCGGCGGTGCATAGTAGACTTGGGTGGGTGTCGGTGCCAAAAATGTGGGAATTTGTCCCACGTATTGCTGTGTAGGCAAGCCAAGGCCTGGGCCTGCTGCGGTGGCATAGGCTGTGCATAAGAAGTTGTGGCTCCAGACTAGGATATCATTCTTGCATAGTCCGAAGTTTGGTTTTTGTACACAACAATAGGGGTGTTGCTTGATTGTGGTGGCATTACAGGTGGTGTCAGATGGTGCTGTGGTTGGTGAGAGATAAAACTTATGATGCCATCTGCAGCATGGGATGCCCCCGGTGCATCCCGGTAGGAGGTGCCCACATGGGGAGTGTCTAGAATGGCAGTGTAAAGGTATTGAGACTGTGCATAGATTAGATCAAACTGCTGGGCTTTCAAGATGGCCTCCTTTTCAAATTGGGGATGTTCGAATGCGACGTCCTTTGCTATAGGTGGTAGCAAGGTTTTTAGGAACCAATCTAGGAAGATCCTATCATCAAGTTGGATATTGCACAAACTACGACATCGCTGCCACTCATGGATGTGGTCGGTTATGTGGGTTGTAGTATTCAACAAGATAACAAGATCTTCACCCCTTCGTCGTATCTAACGGGGAGTTGGAAATATTGCAGGAGCATGAAAGCCGAGGAGTTGAAATCTGGGTACTTGGCTTGTGGTAGCTCGATGTACCACTTGGCTGTAGTACCTGTGAGGGTGCGTTTGAACCTTCAGAGTCTGATCAAATCATCTATGATGTTGTTTGATGAGCACCATAGATGAAACGTCATGATGTGGTTTTGGGGGCACTCCCCTTCCTTCCCTTCAAACTTGGGAATGTCTGAGGGAAGTTTGGTTGGCATGGGAGGCCAAAACTTTTGATTGCGGATAGGGTTATTTGTTGACTGAGCCAGTCAGGAAAGTGGAGACATACCATGAAAGAAAGGTTTGACCCAAGGTTGATGTGAGATGGGGCAGCTATGGTGGTGGGGTTTGCATGGACATGATGCACTTGCATAAATGGGGGTACTTATGGTACCATTGTGGACGGTCCAGTGCCCCCAAGTGTGGTAGGAGGGGTAGTATAGGTGGAAGGGCCACTGGCCCCATGTATCCCAAGTGGGACAGTGTGGGTGGAAGGCATACTGCCCCCATGTGTTACAGGTTGGAAAACTTGAATGGTCAATGTGGGTGGTGGTAGCTAGCTTATGACGGTTTGCATCACCATGCTGGGGACACCAGCATAGTTGGTGGTGGTGGTGTGGGGTGTGGACATGGGTCCACTACCAATCACTAAGCCAAAAAATGGATCCGGTTTTGCACTAGCCATGGGGCTAGATGGTGTAGTATGTAGGTCTGGCTCAGATTGGTATGATTCTAAGTCTGAATCAGAGGCTGTATGGCCTTTTGATGGTGTAGAGGGTCGTCGAGAATGGTCTCGATGGTGTTGGTGCAAGGACCCAAACTGTGGTGGGTCACCTCTCTAGCATGAGGAAGAATGTGGGGGATCAATTGTGTCTAATTTGTATGTCAAAAATGGTGAAATATGGTAATGATTTTTGCACCCTGGTTTTAATGGCTTCCTATTGGATTCAGGTGGTCACTCAGCCACCAAGACTGCCAGAAGACATCGCTTGGCTTTTTCCTCATGGGAGTGCTAGTCAATCGGTGGGGGTCCTTGCCCATTTCGCTTGGGAATTCCTCTTAGTGGCCAACTACTTTGGGGTTCCCGTGGCACTCCTCACAATGAGTTTATGGGCTGAGCCCAATTACTTCCCACAGTTAAGGAAGTCAGGGACTTATGTCCTCAAAAACTACAGACGTTTGAATTAGTGTAAATTGTAAATTTTAATGGCTCACTTAGCGTCATGAATTGAGTTTGGTTGGTTTATATGGTATGGTTTGTGTGTATGTATTTTGTATTTATGTTATGCTTAGTGGATACTTAAATGGTTTGTGATTATTCCACGGAATTCAGAACATTGTCAATGAAAGCAGTAATTGCGAATAAAAAATTTACACATGTACCATTTATGAATCTAAACTATGATAGCCTGACTAGGTGACTTCCTTGCACCTATATTTCTCTTCAACCAGGAAAGGGTGTTGGGATCTCAACACAATGGGACTAAACCCATATATAGATCCACAGGTCACCCTCTAGATGCAAGGTCGGTCAACAGGGAGGACACTGAGCATTGTGAGAATCCCTCCTTCTCTACTCCCTCGACCTTCCAAGTCACCTGTTTTTAGTGGCTTTGAAAAATGATAGGTGAAGTGCTTATTACTATACGAGCTTCACCCTTTGTCTTATCCCAGAATACCCTGAAGGGTGATGACTGGGTAGAGTAGGAAGGGCTAGGTAAGATGTTGATTTTAATTACACTAATTTTTTAATCAAGATTTTATCATGTTCATTAATCCATTAACCATTCATTTACACATGCTGCAAATAAAATTAACAAATACTGAACAGAAATAGAAAGAGATTTGATGGATAGAGGTCGCTGAGCCGCACTGATAGTCCTTAACTTTTAAAAAATCAAAATCTAAGAGATAGATCACACTTTTAAGGTCAAATGTGGCAAGGGAGTCGCCAAATTTTCCCAAAAATAGGTCAGGGTGTTGCTCAGAACTTGCAGACAGAAGCGGGTTGACTTATGGGAGGGGGCCACTTCTTTCGGGGCAAAATGGGCGACCTGGTCATACTTGTCAGGCCTGAATGAGCGACTTGGTCCCCTCTTTCATCCCGATAAGAGTGACTTGCTCTGAAAAGTGAAATTTTTTTGATCCTGAGCTAGATCCGATTGACAATAATTTGTATTGTGGCCAAATGGGCTCGGATTGTCCTTGAGGAGGCTTGATAGTAACTAGAAATGCAGAAAAATAGAGATTAAGCTAGATTTGACAGAAATTTAAACTAGGGAAAGAAAACAAAAATAAAAACTGAAACTTGTAAAAACAATCCAAGGATCCTGTGGGATCGACCTGGTATGGTCGCCAGTTCTATAGCAAGGATTTCTCCCTTACTACAGGGAATGAATGCCTACCTATCGTCTAGAGGACGGAAGGGTAGGATTCATGGTGGTTGTGCAAGAAAAACAAAATATAAATGAAAGCATAATAGAAATGAAGAAACCCCTCTGCACACAAGGTTATGGGTTAAGCTCCAAGACCTTGCATACAACAATGGAGAACTGCAAGAACATGTTAGGTAACAAACCTGCAAGTAAATATATGTCATAAAAAACTAAAACAAACAACACAAAATAGAAATTATACCTTCTATGGGTGGAAATGGGTCACCATGCCCTAGCTTGGAGAAGCACCTCTCTTGAGAATGGGGGAGGTATGGCTCAATGGGAGGATGGATGAGAGGGAGGGTGAATGGCTTGAGAGGAAAATGGTCTCAAGGCACTCACTCTGGCAACATAACAATATGCAAGGAATGAATGTTTTGAGAGTGACCCCCACCCCTCTATTTATAGCTTTTTTAGGGTTCTAAGCCCCTGGTCATGGCTTTAGCCCCTTTTTTGGGATTTTATCCCCTTTCGCTCAATCTTTAGCTCTTTTGGGGGTTTTAGTCTCCTTTGAGGTGTTTTAGCCCCTATGAGAGCTATTTTGGCTCTTTTTAGGGGATTTTAACCCTTTTTGCACATTTTTGAGCCTTTTTTAGGGTGTGGGGGTCAAATGGAGTCAAATGAGGGTCGTGCATTGGTGTCCTTGGGTGGTGTAGGCCATGTAGAGCTAATTGAGGGATTTTTTGGGTTAACAATGATTAACAACTGAAACAAAGATTTTATTAAAACTAGAAGTGAAGTTTACAAAGAGTTTTTCTACCCTCTCTTCAAAACCAAAGAAGTATTTGTATAATGATTACAAGGAGAGTAGGTCGACCGTGCCTCTCTAAAAATAGAGAGTCTTCAATATTGAGAAATGAATCCATTAAAGCATAGGAACAAATTAGAAAACGACCAACACAGAAAACACACATTTGGCAAAAGTTGGCACACTTCCCCTTCGATAATTCTCTATTGATTGCGATTCTAGAGAAACAAATTCTGGGTTTTGTATCTAGCTATTTTTTATTCAAACCCATCATCTCATTTCGTGAGATTTTCTCCCAAATGCATGCAAACCAAGGTGCATTATGGCCGTCCAGAAATATTTATTGCTAAAAATATAGGTTTTACATTATTGAAATTAGCTCATAAATTTGGATTTTTGGTAGAGTTTTTTGCGACTTTGTTGCATGAATTGATTGCTGCATGATGAGTTTCTAGATTGTGGCTGACTTTTATGAGCTGAATGTTGGATCCTCCGCCTTGTCATCCTCACGATATGTGCCCTCTCCTCATTCATCACATGAATGTGCAAAACAAAAAGTCTGTTAGTTATACCAAAAAAAAGTATGAAATGGTATCAAACGTTATATTCACTTGGCATGGTCAATGCGATATTTTATTGGTTTTAAGAAAGTGGTTTTGTGTTAAAAAGACATAATATATATATATATAGGAAGATTAAGTAACCAACATCCTAATCAAAATAATTGAAGGGATGTGCCCATGTGGACATGGAACTTTGTGAATATATAATTTAAATAATTAATAAAATACTAAAATCCATATTCCGCTTTTTAATGAGTATTATATGTGTTGAAACTTTGTGAATATATAATTAAAATAATTAATAAAGTACCAAAATCCAGATTCCAGTTTTTAATGAGTATTATATGTGTTTTATTTTATCTGTATATGAGTGGTTTTGAAACATTTATTTATAAATGATTTAAATTTTAAACAATATTTTAATATTGAATTCCTTTATTTGTTAAAATTTAAATCAATGTTTAAAATTCAACATCATTTCATGGTTTATACATATGCAGGTATCACAGGACCGACAAGAAATAGAGGACGAGGATAAATCAAACCAAGAACGTGTTAAGAAACATACCATTAAACCTAGCTCGAAACTTAGGATCGGAAGAAGAGCTGAATCAAAGGTTAGATGAAGTATCAAAATGATTATCATGTGCACAATATTGCGTTTAATACATTAAAAATAACATATTAAGCTTCATTTACGTTTAAGTGTTTTAATTGATGAAATACAATAAAAGATATCCCTCTTTAAGGATAGTTGTATCCAATTATAGTAAATAGGAGGGAAATTAATGGAAATAAAATCATTATAAAATACAATTCCAGAGCCCAACAGATGTATACCATACATAATTTCAAATGGGATCATACCGGTGCTTCTGTTAGGTGAGTCATTATAAGCAATTTCTGCTTGTGCCAATACTTTATCACACTATTTTGGATTCTCTCCAACCAGGCTTCTTAACATGTTTTCAAGACTTCTATTAACCACTTATGTCTTCCCATCAGGTTGTAGATGATAAGATGAACTAAATTTCAACTTAGTACCTCACTTCTTCCACAATTTCCTCTAGAAGTGACCTGTGAATCTCACATCCCTGCTAGAGAGAATACTTCTAGGAAAACCATGCAATTGTACAACTTCATTAAAGAAAAAGTCAGCAACACGAGTGACATCACTTGTCTTAAAACAGATATTAAAATGTGACATTTTGGTAAGCCTATCAGCCACTACAAATATTGAATCATTTCCTTTCTAAGTTCTTGATAAACCCAAAATGAAATCCATACTTACAAAGTCCCAGGGCCTAGTAGGAACAAGAAATTGTGTATATAAACCGTTGTTTTGGCTTATGCCCTTGGCATGCTGAAAGATCCTACATATACTCACATATTTCTCAACCTTAGATCTCATTCTTGGCCAAATACCTAAGATGTTGAAATCCTCAAATTTGTACCTAAGTTTCTTGTACAATTAAAGTTCTTCTGCTTACTGCATCAACTACACGATTTGACTATCAACTAATATGCTTCAACATAAAAGTGAAAATCTACAGGAACTCCACCCATTTGGGATGTTTTTTATTCAACTTATGTTGTTGCATTATGTACTGCAAATCATGATTATCAGAATACAATAAAAATTCCTTAGGCATCAAATAATGCCTCCAGTGTTACAGAGCTTGGACTATACCATAGAATTCATTGTCATATGAGGAATATTTATGTTTTGCATCATTTAGTTTTTCACTAAAATAGGCCACTGGTTTATCTTCTTGACTCAGCACTACCCTAATGGCTACTCCACTAGCATCACATGTAACTTGGAATGGTTTTCCAAAGTCTGGTAATCTCAAGATTGGTTGTTCAGTAATATTTTTCTCCAATAGCTGAAACTTACTTTCTTCATTTGCTGACCATTTAAATGGCTGCTTTTCTTTCCTGATGGTCTCAATAATCAGACCAAAAATACCACTAAAGTGATTTATAAATTTCCTATAAAAACTTGCTAATCCATGGAATCTTCTTACCTCAAATATGCTTCGAGGTGAAGGCCAATCCATGATTGCTTGCATCTTCTCCAGATCCATATTCAAACCATATTTCGAGATCACAAATCCCAGATATACCAATTCATATTTCATGAATGAACACTTCTTGATATTCACCAACAATTTCTCTCATTGCAACTTTTCCAATACACATCTCAGATGCCTCAAATGCTCTTCTTTTGACTGACTGAAAATTAGTATATCATCCAGGTAAACTATCACAAATTTACCTATGAGATCCCTCGGGACTTCATTCATTAATCTCATGAATGTGCTTGGATCATTTGATAATCCAAATGACATAACTAGCCATTCATACAATGCTTCATTAGTTTTGAAAGATGTCTTCCATTCATCCCCCTCTCTAATTCTGATATGATGATATCCACTTTTTCAGATCTATCTTAGTAAACTGTGTTGCTCCACTTAGACAGTCCATTGTGTCATACATCTTAGGTAATGGAAACCTATATTTGATGGTTATTTTATTAATGGCTCTTGAGTCCATACACATCCTCCATTCGCCATCTTTATTTGGGTCAACATTGTTGGCACTGTACATTGGATTAAAATTTTCTTAACCATCCCTTTATCTAGCAGTATTTGTACTTTCTTTCTAACCTCCTCATTCTCCTGAGGTTTCAACCTATAGGTTGCTTTGTTGGGTAAACTAGCTCCTGGAATGAAATCAATGTGATGGTTGATATCTCTCTATGGTGGAAACTCATTGGCTAGATCATCCACTACTATGTCACTAAATTCAACCAACATTATTCGAATTTCTTCAGGAAGATCTGAAATAGTAGTCCTCATCATCACTACCTCTGGCTTGCACATCATAACATAATTCAATTCCTCTTCCTCAAACCGCTGCAAATAATTTTTACCAGTCAACATCAAAATTTTTTTTTCCTGTTGTTCTACTATTCCACCTTCTTGTAAAGGCAGTAACACATGCTTCATCACATCCATGTGAAAACTATAGCAATTCCTTCTACCCTCATGGACTACCCTCTTATCAAACTGGCACAGTTTTCCCAAAAGGACATGACATACATCCATGGGAATAGTATCACATACAATTTTATCTTTATAAGTTCCTACTTGCAAATCAACTTCACATTGTTCACTTACCAGGATTTGATGTCCTTTGTGCAACTAGGATACCATGTAGGGAATTGGATGTTTGCTCTTCTTCAAGTTCAACTTCTCCACCATCTCTGTGGAAACTGGATTGTTAGTGCTCCGACTGTCAATCACCATCTTGCAGCATTTTCCTTTGACCTTGCACATAGTCGTGAACAAGGATTTCCTCTAAGTAGGTTCTGCACTTTCCTGCTTAGGTTTCAACAAGACTTTGTTCATCATCAAAGCCTCTCGAGTCTCAGGTAAATTTTTAGCCACTAGAAACTACTCTTGATGTTGCTCATTCTGACCTACATTGGCCCCTCTCCATCCT
Organism: Pseudotsuga menziesii; assembly: GCA_001517045.1. Classification (NCBI taxonomy): domain Eukaryota; kingdom Viridiplantae; phylum Streptophyta; class Pinopsida; order Pinales; family Pinaceae; genus Pseudotsuga; species Pseudotsuga menziesii. The sequence goes on along the minus strand of LPNX011152882.1, from coordinate 20,727 downwards.
ACATTTTCCTTCTCGGCATTCAAAAGATCTATGACCGAGTTTGTTACAATTGTAACATATAAAGATAGTTTCTTTTCCTCTTCCTCTACCTCTACCTTGTTGGTAAGGTCTTCATCCTCTTGCATCATTTCCCCTATTTTTTTTCCTCATGATTTGAGTTGTTTGATTCTCCCTTTTGGGATGAAAACTTTTCCCTTCTAGTTGTTTTCCCTCTTCCTTTGGCTGAACCTCTTCATCTATTGAATTTATGCTTCCTCAAAAGATTCTCTTCTACTCTCAAGGCAGATTGGTAGGACTCTTTCATTGTCCTAGGTGATATCATACTGATTTCATCCTGGATCTCCATCTGCATGCCATTTATATACCTCGCAATATTCTTAGTTGATTCCTCTACATAACCAGCTCTCAAGTTTACTTTGTAAAACTCCTCAGTGTACTCTCTCATAGTCAACAATATTTTCCTCAAGTTCTGCATTTTCCTATACAGAGTCAACTGATAATATTTGGGAAATAATTTGGCCCTCATCTTGGCCACCATCCTATCCCATCTCTTAATCAATGGCGTGTTATTTCTTGTCCTTTTAGCTTGCACACTATCCCACCATAGGGATGCATACCCTTTCAATCATGTCATTGCAAATGTGACCTTCTTGTTCTCCTCAATCTCATCATAATCTAAATATTTATCAATCTCACTAATCCAGTCAATGAGGTGTTCAACAGTAAGGCTCCCCTCATAGATAGTTAACTTATGCTTTGTTCTTGATGTGGCTCCTAGAATCGATCAAAAATATCTCAGCTCAAGTGTTTCCTCCTCTTCTTGATCATCACCTTCAGGCTGACTCACATCTCCTGCTACTGGATCTCTTTGTCTTCCCACCTCCACAACTTCCATACGAGCTCTTAGCTCTCTCATTTCCTCCATTACCTTAGCATTAGCTACTGGTTGGCCTCTGCCATGACCTTGACCTCTGCCAATACATACAACAATATCTTCTTTCTATTCTCCTAAGCAAAAAAAAATATTCTTTGATACCAAAATTTAATGGGGATGAGCCCAAAGGTATCAAACTAGATTCTTCGCTAAATTTAGAGCTTTTTCCAAATTTGCAGAACCAGAAAAAAGACATCAAATTATCAACATGGAAATAAGCAGCTTTGGCTTTCTCCACGGCCTCCAATAACCCATGAACAATCACGCTATTTCCTTGCACAAAACGTAGGTATGTTGGTTGAGACGTTCTCTAGAGGATTTGAAAACCTTTTTAGGTCAACGCAACAATCAAATGTTCTTTCAGTTTCTTTTATTGGTAACAACTTCCATTTTACTAACGATGCTCTGTTTTGCAAGCATCAAGCATACAGTCCCACATTTATTTTACATCGACAATTTTGATGTCAAGAACAAATTGAAAAAGTAATTATTCTCTCCAATGCTATTAAGAAAGACACCGAAAAGATTATGTTTTAAAAAAAAACTCCATATCGGGAATGCATTCAACTCTAGTTTTAATCAACAAAGATAGAAACACACGATTCCCCAATACGAAGAAGTACAAGAAGGTTTTTTGTTTTATTATTATTTTCTCCACGAATGCATACATGGAGCCTCTCTCATACAGAGCTCTGTGTCTCTCTTCCCTTTCGAACCCTACTTCCCTCTCCAATTCTTCGAATTAGCCATCTAACGGAAACTCCCCCCCAAATCTATCTACCAAAATGCATAAATTTAGGAATTTGCTAAATCTAGTTAACTAACTCCTAACAATCTTCAACAACCTAGCTAGGTCAATTAATCTCCATGCAAGGAGCTCTTAAACAACCACTTATTCCTATTTTAACTCAAAGATCAACAACTACACTATTCTGTTACAAAACACAAACTATCTCCAACTCTTAGGCATGTTTGGTATTGCCATCATCATAACATATGTAATCTTTAGACCACAACATGTGACAACATGGTCACATTGTTGGACTTAGTAGGATGCTCATGCATCACACAACCCTAATTACAATAATAATAAAAAATAAAAATAAAAATAAAAATAATAAAAAAATCATTGTTAAATGATATTTTTTGCTTTCATTACTACATGCTAATTTCAATTGTAAAAAAAATTTAAAAAAATTAGAAAAATCATTGTTAAATGATATTTTCTACTTTCAAGAAATTAAAGAAACTTACAAAATAAAAAGGCATGGATGATGGAAATAATACTAACTTAATATTTTTCTATATATTGAAAATATGGATAGAATTTAAAAACTTGAAAGTATAATTTTATATAATAATAAGATAAAAATATTAATATTACTAATAGTAATTTATAATGAAGTTTTAGTAGTAACAGTAGTAATTTTAAAAGATCTATTGCCCTTCAAAAATAAGTTTAAATGATAAATTTACTCTTCATAAAAGACAGTTTATGAAAATGGTTAACTATAATGGAAGTCATATCAATTAACATTGGAAAAAAAATGTTTATTTAAAAAAATCAATCATTTTTATTAAATGGTTTAACATTGCAAAGATTTAGAAAAGAATTATTTTAAATGGTTTCACATTGCAAAGATTTAGAAAAGTATTATTAGATTGTTGCATTTTTTTAATAAAGGCTTGATTTAATTTATATCTTTTAAAGAAAGTGCAAAATTTAATTAAACCAGCATAGATCCAAATCCTAGGCTCTATCAAGAGCCGAGAGGGATCAAATCTTCCGTGGTGCAAACCTCCCTGAGTGCAATACCTGAGAAGAGGTTTGCACCTCAGGAGATTTGATCCCTCTCGGCGCTTGATAGAGCCTAGGATTTGGATCTAGGCTAGTTTCAGTTGTGGGCGGTGACACAAAACTGGAGTTTGATCAACATTGTAAGGAACATGTTAAGTTGAAAACACAGATAGATTTGTGAGGATTATCTCAATGTAAATAATAAGTAATAAGGATTGAATAAATTGTTAAACTGGAAAATAGAGAGAATAATTTTTTAAGGATTAAATAAATGAAAATAGGGTTCACATCGTGATCATTCTCAATCTATCTTCTTCATCTTTTCTTATCTTCACACCCGACAATTTTGACATCTTCTCATATCGATCAAATGAGAAGGGAGGTTGAAATCGTAGACCTGCTAAATCTTTAACTCGAGATATTGTGGTAAATGTCATACCCTGTCTCTCTTGCTTTCCAATATTAATAGTAGCTTTGTCCAATGTCAATCCCTATGACTTATGGATTGTTGAACCCCAAGCGAGTTTCAATGGAAGTTGTTTTTTATTACCTCTTTCGATAGATGTAATAGGAACCACTTGAGGAAATGATTCATCCCATGGTACCCCCACATAATTATCAAATTTTATTAAAACATACGTGGGTGGTTCTGGAGGCGAACTTCCAGGGTTATATACAATTTGTTGTATAACTCCAAGAGCACCATTGACGAGTCCTGCATCATTCCATAGGTTTGATGTCAACATTACCCTTGATCCTATGGCTATCAGTAATTCAAGTTCCAACCCTTCTTCATCTCCTTCTGTAGAATAGTTGGTTCTTACAGATGTAGCAATATTGGTGGCAATGGGACAGTTTAGGCCTCTTAATAAACGCTTGTTATGACAGTTTACATCATCATTTGTTGCAAACAAATGTATCGCCTCATCGAATGAATTTTTCATTGAAGCATCCAAGGAAGTATCTGTACGAGTCATCAACAATTTCCAATCCTCAATTGTTGGAACTGCATCTCGAATATTCATTAACAAATTATGAAAAGATATTTGTTCATTTCTTTGTCCATTCTGTCGAAACACAATATCAAGGGTCACAACTGTTGTGAATGTGTTCCATAATTCTTTTGCAATACCTTCCGATGCATATACAGGCTTATCCATGATAGGTGGCAATTGTCCCAAATCATCGACTAATATAATTGATCTTCCACCAAAAGGTACTGAAGCATTTTCGGGGAAGGCTTGCCGAAGTCTTGAATCTATTCTGATTAATAGATTTTTTCCAATAAAACTCATTTCATCGATCAATATATATTTAACAGACCTAAACTCTTCTTGTAAGTTAATTAAACTTGGTCCTCGTAAAGGATTAATTTCCTTGATCAATATATGAAGTGCAGAATGAATTGTTGTTGCAGATATGTTGAAAGCTGCCACCCCTGTAGGAGCTAGAAGAAGTAATGGACTTTTCCCTGGATGCGAGAGATTTGCAAGTGTATTTTTAATGGCTCCAATCAAATACGACTTTCCTGTACCTGCAGTTCCTTGGATTATCATGCGTAGTGGATGAACACCTGTTCTATAATGCTCAAGGATAACATTGTATGTGATTCTCTGCTTATCCCCCAAACTATCAATCGAGTAATACTTTGGATGTTGATTAGTAGAAATCATTTTCAGTTTTCGCATTTCAGAGATGAAATGGATTACACGACTGGAGGTATCCTCATCTACAAAAGCAGTGTTCCAATCATTCATACAATCAATATCCCTATGTCCAAGCATCTCAAACTCATTATAATTTATAAATTGACTTTTATATAATCCACATATGATTTCCCATTCATGTTGCCTAGAATCTCTTTGTAGATTTGGATGTTCTTCTTCTATGTCGGATTCAACTCGAGCATCTATAGGCACAGGTTTACGATCAACATGCCAAGGTATATACTACAAATTCTGCCAATTTTGTACTATTCATCATTTGTGTGGCCTATATCATTTCGAAAGTCACGAAATGTCTTGTACAAAACCAACTCGGACCAACAAAATTCAACAAACTTCTCATCATTTTTATGAGGAATAGAGTTAAATCTAGGAAATACACGTACAATAGATGCATTCCTTTGTTGTAACCATTTCCCCCCCCGTCGACGTTTGTCATATGACCAATATTTTGCAAAATCTATCAATGTAAGTTCTTCCATATTCTTAGGTCGCTTAGTATATGCATCAATCAAAGAATTATCGTTGTCGGCATTATATGCATCAACTTGTACTTGTTTGAAAACCTTCATACCAACATTTAGAACCACAAAACAACGTCTACATTCTGAAAGAGGAAGCTCTAGAAGCAAATGACATGTCTCCTGTGCACCAATGTCCCTATCGATAATGGATTCACACAACAAACTTTTATATGCACGTGCTGCAGGTTCATTTGGATATTGGATAGAAGAGACCCGCATTAACATATTGTGGAAAGTTTCAGATCCTTTTTCAGATTTAGCAGCGTATTTCGCTATGTAATTAATAACCACGCGCTTGGAAAGTACAGGCTGCCAATCTATATTATCCCTCCACATCATCAATGTTTCATGATTGTGTGTATTCACTCTGCCATCATTTCTTCTAGGCTCATAATTTTTTTCTCCTTGTTCATCAATGTAAAGTTTTGAATGGTAACATAGATCCCATGGTGCGTGGTACCGACAAACCATTTTTCCTCCCTTCTTTCGAAGACAACTTTTCTCATTGCAAGTAATATGACGCTCGACACAGTTAAGAAGTTCTTCATAATCAATCATTGGATCTGATTGAAATATTTTTTTTGTGTCTTTTACAGAAGGATGATCATCTACATTAACTCCAATTTGAATCTTATGTTGATGTCCCTCACGTGGATTTATTGCATGCACACATTTGTCGAAATAATTTTTTGCAGATATAACTTCTATAGGGTCATCCCAATTCAAAGTGTCCATGTTGGGAGCATTTTTTAACCAAAGAAACCCATGGACATGAGGAGATACATGATTTTTCCATTCATAATGACTCCAATAATCTGTACCTTGATGAAAATGTTCGAAAACCTCTTCTTGAAACATTGAATGTCTCAAGTGCATATAATGTGCTACGATGTGTGGATTATCAATTACATTTTGACTTCGCCATTTTCTCGCTTCATGTGGATCTGTAGGACTTGTGCCTGGCATTAATTTATGCAAATCAGGCCACTGCATATCTGCTACACTTAGTGTGAAGAATATTTTCGGACAACCTACCTGTTGAATCAAGTCGGATAACTCTTGACGACACTTGCTCCAATATGCACTTGTACCTCTCAATACCGTTCCAAATCTCATTAATCTTTCTCCCAGTCTTGAATCTGGAAGATTTTGTAAATGTTGTCGTAACTCTTCCATTGTTGTGGGTAGTTCACTAATATTTTTCTTGACAAAAACAGTTGAGGAAGCTTGAGCACGATGTCTCATTATGATATTTAGTAAAAAATATCTGAAGCGAGGGTGCCTTCCAAATCTGTTATCATGATATTTGAGAAGATGTTTTGCGTACTCATGTAGATGGACATTTCTCCTTCGTGGTTGTAACCAATCTGCCTCCCCTTTAGGGAACAATGATGGAAATGCCATATCAAATAATCCAACAGTGTTATACTCGTTAATCAGAGATGAGCCAATGCCTGGCCAGTTAAGCACATTAGTCAATTCTTCATTTGTGTTACTTTCATCCGGACTTGGATTATTTTCCCATGCTCTAATAATTTCTATCTCTCGTGGTGCACTTGGAAGCCTTGATGCAAAAGAAGTTGTTTGTAAACCATCTAACATATCATCAACTCCTGGTATCCCTTCCAACATTGCAAATTCTGTGTCCTCATCAATATTGGGAAGAGTAACAGAATTAAGCATATGTGAGATATCTGTTGCATTTTCAAGTAACTATGCTACTACGTCAGAATCCACTTGAACATCTCTATAATATGGATCATTATGAATTTTATACACTAATGCATCCATAACTTTTTTTTTTCTAACAGTGAAATCATAACTCGATCCTTGGCGTCCTTTTTTTCGCACAACAACCATTAAGTCCAAGTTGTTAATATGTCGTGGCAATGTCTTGACGAAATCTTTAATCTCCTGCAGAAAACTAATGGTGTGTCCTCGATATTTGTATTGTCCACCTATTGCATGCATCACCTGCAATATTGGACTTGCACGTGCTATCAACATCTCTTCAACTTGTGTGAGATCTTCAAGGACGTGTGGTTGAGTTCCTGGATCCATGTGGTTTGTAGCTGAGAATCTGTGATTAGATCCCTCTCATAGACATCGCATGCACATTGGACCTATACTTGTATTCCAGCATATGACTCAAGGCAGACATGACACATTTGAACTTCTGCTAATCGATCAATTCGTTCACGAAATTTGCTATGTGTAGTATACATTTCTTCAGATGGTACCGATATATTATCATCCATTTCAACACCTTTCTCTTTGATTGTTCCACATTGAGCATTCCCATTTAGATTTTTGTGTTCTTCCAATTGCTTCAACTTTCTCTCTCGATATGTTTTTTGACGATCAACATTTCGTTTTCTTTGTTCTTCTTGTTCCTGTGCTGTCAATTCATCCAACTTTCTTTTTCGATATTGTTTATGTTGATCTGAATTTGGGATCATATTAGTTATTGGAACTGCTTGAAATTGGACCATTTCATCAACACATTGCTCATTGACCATTACACATTGAGCATTTTCCAGAGTTGGTTCCATTGGTATAATGGTTGAAATTTGTCTTTGTCGTTCGACATTTTCTTTTTTTTGTTGATCTGCAAATTGATTTCTTGTTTGTTCCAATTGGTTCTACTTTGTCTCTCGAAACACTCTCTGACGATCAGCGCTTTGTTTTCTTTGTTCTTCTCGTTCTTGTACCGTCAATTCATGCAACTTTTTTTTTCGATATTATTTTTGTCGATCTGAATTTGGGATCATATTAGTAATTGGACCTGCTTGAAATTGGACCATGTCATCAATGTGTTGCTTGATGACCATTAGACATTGAGCATCTTCTACAGAAGGTTCCACTGGTATGTTGGTTGAATTTTCTATTTCCCATTCAACATCCTGATTTTTTTGTTGTTTTATAAATTGTTTTCTTGCTTCTTCCAATTGCTTCGACCTTCTCTCTTGATATTCTCTTTTTCGATCAATGTTTCGTTTTCTTTGTTCATCTCGTTCTTGTGCTGTCAATTCAGTCAACTTTCTTTTTCGATATTCTTTTTTTCGATTCCAATTAGGGAGCATATTAGTAATTGGAACAGTTTGAAATTGGACCATGCCATCAACACTTTGCTCTCTGATCGTTACACGTTGAGCATCTTCCACAGTTGCTTCCACTGGTATATTGGTTGAATTTTGTCTTTGTCGTTCGACATTCTGATTTTTTTTGTTGTTCTGCAAATTGATTTCTTGCTTCTTCCAATTGGTTTGACTTTCTCTCTCGATACGCTCTTTGATGATCAGCGTTTCATTTTCTTTGTTCTTCTCGTTCTTGTACCGTCAATTCATGAAACTTTTTTTTTCGATATTCTTTTTGTCGATCTGAATTTGGGATCATATTAGTAATTGGACCTGCTTGAAATTGGACCATGTCATCAACGTGTTGCTTGCTGACCATTAGACATTGAGCATCTTCCACAGTAGGTTCCACTCATATGTTGGTTGAATTTTGTATTTCCCATTCAACATCTTGATTTTTTTGTTGTTCTATAAATTGTTTTCTTGCTTCTTCAAATTGCTTCGACCTTCTCTCTCGATATTCTCTTTATCGATTAGTGTTTCATTTTCTTTGTTCATCTCGTTCTTGTGCTATCAATTCGGTCAACTTTCTTTTTCGATATTCTTTTTGTCGATTCCCATTAGGGATCATATTAGTAATTGGAACAGTTTGAAATTGGACCATGCCATCAACACTTTGCTCTCTGATCGTTACACGTTGAGCATCTTCCACAGTTGCTTCCACTAGTATATTGGTTGAATTTTGTCTTTGTCATTCGACATTCTTATTTTTTTGTTTTTCTGCAAATTGATTTCTTGCTTCTTCCAATTGGTTCGACTTTCTCTCTTGATACGCTCTTTGACGATCAGCGTTTCATTTTTTTTGTTCTTCTCGTTCTTGTACCGTCAATTCATGTAACTTTTTTTTTCGATATTCTTTTTGTCGATCTGAATTTGGGATCATATTAGTAATTGGACCTGCTTGAAATTGGACCATGTCATCAACGTGTTGCTCGCTGACCATTAGACGTTGAGCATCTTCCACAGTAGGTTCCACTGGTATGTTGGTTGAATTTTGTATTTCCCGTTCAACATCCTGATTTTTTTGTTGTTCTATAAATTGTTTTCTTGCATCTTCCAATTGCTTCAACCTTCTTTCTCGATATTCTCTTTGTCGATCAGTGTTTTGTTTTCTTTGTTCATCTCGTTCTTGAGCTGTCAATTCGGTCAACTTTCTTTTTAGATATTCTTTTTGTCGATTTGCATTTGGGATCATATTAGTAACTGGAACAGTTTGAAATTGGACCATGCCATCAATACTTTGTTCTCTAATCGTTACACATTGAGCATCTTCCACAATTGCTTCCACTAGTATATTGGTTGAATTTTGTCTTTGTCGTTCGACATTCTGATTTTCTGCAAATTGATTTCTTGCTTCTTCCAATTTCTTTGACTTTCTCTGTCGATATGCTCTTTGTCGATTAGCGTTATGTTTTCTTTGTTCTTCTCGTTCTTGTGCTGTCAATCCATCCAATTTTCTTGTTTGATATTCTATTTGTCGGGCTGTATGTTCTTTATTTGGTTCTTCTTCTTCTGATGTCATTTCGTTAGATTGTCTTCCTTGATATGCTTCTTGACGTTCGGCGTTTTGTATTTTTTGTCCCTCTCTTGTTTGTTTCATAGCATCTTCCATTTTTAGGTCAGACTCTGTATAGAAAATGACAATCATTATATATACACTAATTTTTTTAAGCAATGAAATCTACACTGAAATTCATGTGCTGAAGTAATAATAGCTACAGAAAAACACATTACAGTGAAAGTTATGAAATTTAAAAAAAAACACACACTTAATTCTATGCAAATTTAAAACTCAATACATTTTTTTAAAATTAAGTAATTTGAGATGATTGAACCTTCAACCTCATGCCCATTATCCTAACAACCTTACCATTATACCACAGGTACTTTTTATGATTAATAGTAAGGAAAATATTTATAAACTTAAATAATATTGTATTTGGTGAAAATAAAGGAAATGTTGATCAAGAAGATTTGATCCCATGACCTACCTCTAAGCACATCAATGTGTTACCAATGGAATACACCGTAAATTACTTGTTAGTTGCTTATAATAATTTATAGTTATATCTTTAAATTTAATTAAAGATATTAAATTTATAGTCGAGCCATTTGAGAACAAAAGGAGGAGGGCGTATAAAAATCTCCTTAATACATTACATTTCCTTCCTCATGGACATAAAATACCTTTAGTTTGCAAGGGGGAATATTCATTGTCACATTCTACATTTCATTACCTTTCGCCAACATGTTTCTCCCAACTTATTTTTGTAAAAATAGATCTTTTTATTTATTTATTTAACGGTTCATGGAGAAAACATAGGATTCAGTTTGCTCAATTGTTGTTTGATTTAATGACACCCAATCAAATTTCCTTGAAGGTAGGATTCAATTTGCTCAATTGTTGTTTGATTTAATGACACCCTTTATTTTTTATACAGCAGAGCGACCCATTATATCTCATTGCACGTTCCTAGGTTACTAGATTTTACATACTATTCAGATAACCCTAACCCTAAAAAATTTCATAATTTATAAACTTAATTAGTGTATATATAATCTATACGAGACGGTACGCCATAGAAGTAGCCCTGTTATTTTTAACAATGAAAAATACTCAATACGGAATCACATTTTATAAAGGAATCATAAATTGACATAATAATAATAATAATAATAAGAATGGCGTAATGTTCCTTGCACAGGAAGAAAGCAGAACATTTCATAAAAGTGAAAAAATTTAATTTAATTTGGAAAAAAATAAAATAGAAGTTGAAACATGATAGGTAAAAGTTGTTTAATCAAATAGTAGATTAGGTTTAGGGTTTAGTTGGATCCCAACTTATTTTAAAATATATATTAGGTCCAACCGAAAAATATTGTGTCATTTGAAAATTGGAGGATGATGGGCTCCAAACTCGCAGGTTTGTTAGATATACGATGCCCCAGTAAAGTCACGCAAGTTTACCGAAATTAAACTCACTCAGGTTTGTAATCATTCCCATACTCGGTAAAATGTGGATCTAGAGCCTAGAGTGTCGATATTGTTTACCGAGTATGGGAATGATTACATATTCTGAAACATTGAAGAGCCTACTGCCAGATTGTCTACTAAATTCATATTTTCAAACAAACAGTTTACAAGTGGTGTCTTATTATTGAAGCTGTCTGTGTGCAAAATGTAAAAACCATCCTAGTGCTTTTGGGGCTCTAGAGATGCCACGACGATTTCACACTGAAAAGTACAAACAAATGCTAATTATTTGGACTCTGAAAATAGCCGAGACAAAATTGAGACTCCTGGACATGTATATATCAATAAATTGCATCTGCTACCCATACAAACATAACATACATGGTCCCATTAAATCAATTTTTTTTACTGTATCTGATCCAGTGGGTCTGTCCTGTGAAGGCTGTCATTTCTTGCATTGATAATATTTAGTATTTACTGTAGCTATTGAATTTTAATAGAGTCAAAATTTTGAAATTTTGTTTTCAAGGAAGTTATGGAAGAAAATGTTTCGTTTCATTAAATGATGAATGGTTTGCATAAAAACAGAGTTAAAAGGAAAGAAATATGAATGAAACAGATACAGATTTTTTAAGAGAAAATTTTCAGGCTGAGATAGTGTCCTTTAAATTGTTTCGCATTCAGTTAGTTTCTATAGCGCTTAAGTTGATTGGCATGTTTGTTTCTCTGTTTTCATGTTTACATTATTCATAGGAAGACAATTCGCTAGTTTTCTAAGTTGAGAAGCTTTATCTTAGGAGGGCGCATTTGACAGTTGAAGTAGACCTTCATTATGAAGATTCTTCATTTTTAGTTTTTCCCGACTTCTGTAAACTAAGATTTCATGGTTTAGCCCTTTCCTTCCACTCATTGGACTGAAGTTTAGGTTCGTCCAACTCGCCTTACAAAGGCGCAATCATATGTGGAAGCAGATTTCTCAATTCCAAACATCAAATTTTGAGCCTCTCTTGCCATGGTTTTTGGATTAAACCTCAGATCTCAGCTTACAGCTAGCTTGCAGGATCACACAGTCTGTAGAATCCACGCATTGGCAACCCTAACACAAGAGTACCATTGGAGAGTTGACAACATGGGTGTTACATGGCCGGTGGCAGTTGACAAAACGATCACCATGGCAGGCTTGGTAAATGCAAGAGGAGGCATTTGGAGGGATGGACAATTTAAAATTTAAAATTTAAAATTCTTACCTGGGTTTATTGTTGCTGTCGCAGTGGTTGTTGCTGTTGCTGGATCAGGGTAGCTAGCTATGATGTAGTTTGTGATACTTCTTGCTATTTATATAGTTGTTGTTTTTTTCTTCTTCTAATTTTCTATTTTTTTTATAGCCGACATAACATTATGTAACGTTATGTAACGTAACAACATTACATAACGTTACAATATCTACCCCATACTGGGCTGTTGAGCGCCTCTCGGTGCAATAACAAATAATTTTTTTAATTATAGGCCAAAATAAATGTCGGCGAGAACAACCACCTAATAGGGGGAAGATGTTGTAATATTCACCTAACAAAACAATAAAAAAGTAAAAATTTAATTATCCATACAAAAAATGGAAGATGTTGTAATATTCTTACCTAACAAAACAATAAAAAAGTAAAAATTAAATTATCCGTAAAAAAATGTGGATTAGGAAAAAAACACAATATGGGGGAGATGTTGTAATGTTCATACCTAACAAAATAATAAAAAATAAACAATTGAATTATCCGCAAAAAATGTTGGCCTTGCACATGGTTTTAAACCTATGTGCACATTGTTTTAAAACCATGTACAAGGCCTTTTAAACAACCCATAGTTTTATTGTGCATGGTTTAGGGGGGCCTTCAAGATGGTTTTAAAACCATGTGCAAGGCCTCTTAAACAACCCATGTTTTTATTGTACATGGTTTAGGAGGGCCTTGGAAATGGTTTTAAGATCATGTGCAAGGCCCACAGGGGCGTCACCTAGGGACCAATATGATATCACGTACGTTCATATTGGGGTGGTTAAAAATTAAAAAATTTAAAGTCAATATATTGGTGGTATATTAGGGGAAATAAGGGTTTTTTTTAAGTATATTAATATCCAATATGTTTAGGGTTATTTTATTCCAAATTTCTTCCCGCACCCTTCTCCGCAAAACTGCACATTTTGTCCTTTTGCTCCTGCATGAACTTGGTTCTGAACCTCTTCTTCATAATGGTATTGCCATCGAATCTCCATGAATCCCGTGGAATCCCATGTCATGCTCTTGCTGATCATTTTCATGAGTGGGTCCAGAGCCGAACGCCATTATCATCTGAGGAGAAGGCCTGGCAATCACCCTGCTGAGTTTCTCCTGCTGATCATTTTCATGAGTGGGTCTAGAGCTGAATGCCATTATCATCTTGTGTTCTGGGCTTCGGACACACAATCAAGAAATAAGCCGGAAGGGATATTCAGGTTGAGGTCCTGGCTGGGATTACTTATTGCTTTAGGGCACGGCTGGCGGCAGGCAGTAGGGATTATTGCAGAATGAATGTGTGGAGACAAGGTCGATACAGACCCTCTCCTTTTGGATATCAAATGAAAGACAGTTCCAAAAAGCTTGAGATCCTCTTAACCTATAGACATTCCACTTAGGCGGTGAACAGGCTTGCTTGGGCAGAACATTGCGTGCAATTTACCTTTATATTTATTAATTCACAGTGTTGCCGATCATTCCGTGATACGTACGTGCCCAAGCTAAGGGGAGCCTGCAATAATAAGGCCGAGAGGCACCGAACTGCAATGATTTTGTATATGGGTGCGAAGCAGCTCTTGACAAGAAGGCCTGGCAATCACCCTGCTGAGTTTCTCTGGTGCATAGCGTTTGCTCTCACACTGTCTTTGCTGCTGCTACGGTCACGGGTTCCACCCCAACCGCCTCCATCATTTCTTTTGTTCTTTTCCTCTGCAATGGGCTTTTGGTTAAAATGCATGCATATTTTGGAAATTTGTATGCATTTTATCTTCACTAGGCTGTGCTATCGGGTTTCTTTTCATTTGTTGCTATTTCTTCTTAGTTGTGTAACAATTTCAGGGACACTATTTTCTGTGCTTTATGTATTGTAAATGCTCCTATGGCACGGTTTTTTGGAATTTTTATTCTTGTACTTTCTTGTATTCTATAGTTAATGTAGCCTTATCTAACATGCCTGGTAGCTAGATATAGGCCTGGTATTACCTTTGTTAGAATATGTCCTGGTACAGAGTTTGACTTGCAGTCATTGGAAGAGCGGCTGCAAGTAATGGAACAACAACAACATCGTATGATGGCATTCTTGGCTAAAGCTGTGCAGAATCCCAACTTTGTCGCACAGCTTGTTCAACATCATGATAAGATTGCTCATATTGCTACTACAAATAAGAAAAGAAGACTTCCAAATCATGATGAGGTCTTGGAGATTGGGGAAAATGGATGTACTGGTAGCCAAATTGTAAGATACGATCATGGTAAGAGTGATGCTTTCAACAGAGATTCTCCAGATAAGCTTGAAACATCCATGGATGCATTTAAAAACTTTTTTGATGATCTTCCAGCTGAAGCTCATGACAAATCAAAGGATAGTGGAAGTTCTCCAAGTCACTCCTCAGGGTGATCTCTTAGAGAGATGCATGGAAAGCCTTGTTTCCCTGATATGCCTATCCATTTGGGGGTTTCGGATATTTATACATATTCAGCTTTATCAGATTTGAACTCCTCATCTAGGTTTCCAGATATGTCCATATCTTTGAGATCGTGAGATATGCAAGCATTAGAGGGGTTAGTAGGATCCCTTCATTCTGACATTCTATGTAACTTGAGTTTAAGTCCTCACTCTTCTTTACATGAAGTAAGTAAAATAGATGCTGCAGGAAAAGCTATTCTGTCAGGCAGTCCTGAGACTAGAATTGTTATAGGATCTAAGACAGGTAGCAATGATGAAAATTTAAAAGCAGGAGATGTTGAGGTAAGATTTCCATATGGTGCAGAAATTAGCTCCTCCAACACTACCTGTCTATATCTCTGATTTGCAGCTTTGTTCTTTTGACAAACTTATATCAGGATAGAAGAATAGAATAATATACAATTTCATTGAAGGCATTTATGCCCGTGGATGCTTTTAAATTATGAGTTGATATACACTTCACGAAGTAGAGATTTTCCAGTCCTTGTATTTATTACTGTTATGTGTCGGCAAAATTTTCAGACGGGGCAAATTTTTAATTTTGGATGATAATTTTTCAGCATCCAGATTGAAGTCAACTTCAGAATCATTGATAGATAATTCACACCTAGTGGAAGCTTCCTGGATAGCTGCTACTTTATAGACAATGACAAATATTGTATCTGAGATGGTTCCTGGGACCAAAAATAGCAAGAAGGAGGTCAAATCAACCTCGCCAGTGAAAGATAAAGGGAGCTCAGATACAATTACAAACATCTCAAATGCTGTAACTGGAAAGCCCATTAATGGGTCTTCTAAAGATGTGTTTAGTTTGGAAGAGAGTATTGTAAAGCCTTTGTCGCCATCTTCAGTAGCCCAGGCTTTTGGTAGAGAGGTATCAGTGGCAACACAGGCTGAAATATGCATGCATAATTCCTTGGAAATAGATGTATCATCTTCGGCATTGATGCACACTCACACATTTGGTCAATCTGAGAGGACCAGTTTATCAGTTTCTGCATCAAAAGACAATGTAACTGTACCAA
>LPNX011152873.1:22867-55077 GCA_001517045.1 Pseudotsuga menziesii | reverse complement strand
CAACTTATTTTTTAAGATGATCAACATCATCATTCTCATTGTATTCATCATCATTGTCATTGCCATCATCACCATCATCATCATTCATTTCATTGCCATCATAACCATCGGCAATGTCGTCATTGCCATTATCTTCATCATCATCATCATCATCATCGTCATCATCGTCATCATCATCATCATTGTCATCGTTCTCCTCATTATCAACAACATTATCATCATCATCATAACCATCCTCAATATCATAATCATTATCCTCATTTTCATCTTCAACATCTGGGTGTAAAACTGGATGCAAAAGTGGATAAAAACATGGATGCAAAAAAGGATGCAAACATGGATGCAACAAAAGTAGGTGCAAAAGTGGGTGCATAATGGGGTGCACCAAAAATGGATGCAAAAGGTGATGCAAAAGTGGATGCAAAAAATGATGCAATCACGGAAACAAAACATGATGAAAAAATTGGCGCAAAAGTGGATACAACCATGGATGTAAAATTGGATACAAAATTGGATGCGAAAGTGGATGCAACAAAAGTAGATGCAAAAGTAGTTGTAACACCCAAAACAAAACCCGATGCAAAAATGGATGCATAAAGGGATGCAATAACTGATGTAAAATTGGATGCAAAAAAAGATGCAAAAGTGGGTGTAAAAGTAAGTGCAAAAATGGGTGTGAATTGGGACGCAACAAAAGTAGATGCAAAAGTGGATGCAATAGTAGATGCAAAAAAAGACGTAAACATGGATGCAAAATGGGATGCAAAAAGGGGTGAAAATGTGGGTGCAAAAGTGGATGAAAAAATGGATGCAAAAGTGGATGCAAAAATGGCTGAAACAAAATGAGATGCAAAACTAGACTCAAAACAGGATGTAAAATTTGATGCAAAACTTGGCACATGAAGGGATGCAAAAAAAGTAGCAGAAGTGGATGCAAAAGTAGATGTAAAAAAGGATGCAAAAGTGGATGAAAACAAGGGCGTACAAGTTGAGGCAAACATGGGCGTAAAAGGGGGCGCAACAATAGTAGATGTACAAACTAGGCGCAAAATTAGGTGCAAAACTAGGCTCAAAACTTGTCGCAAAACCTGATGCAAAACCTAGCGCATAACCAGGTGCAAATTACGCCGCAATTTGCACCATATTTAGAAAAAGGACGCAAAAAACGCCTAAATTAGCACCAACCCATGAAATTGCGCCATTTTGTCCAAAAAATGAAGAAAAATACACTGAAAGATGGTCTAGACGCAAAAAAGGATGCAAAAAGAGACGCTAAATCGAGTTTTTGTTGCAGTGATATGCTTAGATTACAGCACCTATGGAAAAGCAATTGAAGAAAGATATTAAGTTTGAATGGACACCTAAGTGTCAGGAAAGCTTGGATATTTTGAAAGAAAAGATGGTAGCTAACCCTATCTTCGTATTCCCTGATTGGAATAAGGAGTTTCATGTGCATGTTGATGCATCCTCCATTGCTTTGGGCATAGTATTGGCTCAGTCCGGCAAAGGTAATATTGATCACCCTATTGCTTTTGCAAGTAGAAAATTGTCCACAGCAGAAAAGAAATATACTATGACAGAACGAGAAGATCTAGCCATGGTTTATGCCTTGCAGAAGTTTCGACATTATCTGTTAGGATCTCATTTTAAAATGTTCACTGACCATTCTGCTTTGAAGTACTTGGTTAACAAGCCTGTGTTAGGTGGAAGAATATGCAGATGGCTGATTCTATTTCAGGAATATGACTTTGAGATCATAGTTAAGCCTGGAAGACTTAACCTAGGGCTTGACCACTTGTCGAGGCTCGAGTCAGGAGAAGAGCCCACTATCTTGGACGAAGGTCTTTCTGATGCCCAGTTGTTTGCCATTCAGATGGTTGATGACTATTTTCAGGATATTGTTCAGTACTTGTCTACAGGGTTTGCACCTGTTGAGATGACAACACAGCAGAAGAAGCAGCTAGTAGTTAGAGCAGCCGACTTTACTTTGATAGCAGGCCAGCTATATAAGATGGGACCAGATGAAATATTGCGCAGATGTGTCCTGGAGCATGAAAAGCCATTGACTTTGGCTAAAGCACATTCTGGAGCAGTAGGAGGTCATTATGCAGGAAAAGATACAGCTCAGAAGATTCTGACAGCTGGATTGTGGTGGCCCACAATTCATAAGGATGCAAGAGAGTATTGCCACAGCTGCGACATCTGTCAGAGGACAGGCAAACCATCCAGGAGGGATGAAATACCTCTGGTTCCACAGGTAACTTTACAAGCATTTGACAAGTGGGCTATTGATTTTGTTGGACCAATCAATCCCCTTGCAAAGAAATCTGGAGCAAGATACATTATTACAGCAACTGACTACCTTACTCGTTGGGTCGAAGCTCAGCCAGTCAAGAACTGTAGTGCTGCTACAGCTGCGAAGTTCATCTTTGATAATATTTTGTCAAGATTTGGGTGTCCTAGAATTCTTATGAGTGATCAAGGATCACATTTCTTAAATAAGACTATTGAAGCATTGACCGAAGAATTTCAAGTATATCATCAGAAGAGTACTGCCTACCATCCGCAAGCAAATGGAATTGTCGAAGCCTTTAACAAGATCCTTGAGCACGCCCTGATGAAGGTTTGCAATGTTAACAGAAATGATTGGGATCTTAGAATTCCAGCAGTACTATGGGCTTATAGAACCACTTGCAAGAAGTTGACAGGCCATACACCTTTTAGGCTGGTCTATGGACAAGAAGCAGTTATGCCCATGGAGTACATTGTTCCTAGCCTCAGAATATCTGCCTTCACAGAGATGGATGACCCAATTATGTTGAAAGAAATGCTGGCAAAGATACTAGAACTAGAGGAAGACCGATTCATTGCAGGTTTCCAGCAGCAGGTACAGAAAGCTAGAGAAAAAGCATGGCATGATAAACACATTAAGAAGAAGCAATTCCAGATTGGTGATATTGTGCTCTTGTATGAAAACAAATTTATGAAGTTCCCAGGTAAGTTCAAAACACATTGGAAAGGACCATACATAGTTCAGGAAGTTACCAACGGTGGTGCAGTCCAGTTAGCTAAATTGAATGGAGAAATTTTACCTTCCATGGTGAATGGAAGTAGATTAAAGAAGTACAGGGATAAGCCAGGACCCTCTAATCAGAAGTAACAGTAAGAAGGAGAGTCTAAGTACCAAGAACAGTTGAAATTGGGTACTAGACTATAATGAAATTGTTCTCAAATTTACAAAGTGTCAAAGGCTGTCGAAGGTCGAAGTTCGGTTGGCGCTTGGGTCAGGATGGATCGAAGGTCAATATTGTGTCAAAGGTCCTCATTATGACAAAGCTGAAGTTAGTGGTTGTGTCGAAAAAGAAAGGCCTGTTGCAGCCTAAAATGTGACTGATGGGACAAATGAGATTTGGCAGCACCGGCACGTGAGCTGCCTTAACTGCCTGTAATGATGAGATTTTGGGAAAATCTAGCACCGTGTGGACAAGATTTACCGCCGATCAGTCAGATTTGGTATCTTTGATGCATAATTATGACAGATTTGATCATTGAATTCTTTAAGAAGCCACCCAGCTCTCTGCATTTCGCATTGTCTAAGTTTTGCAGTTAAAACCATGTCGAATGATCGCAAAGTCCAGGTATTGTTACGAGAGTTCAGGGAGAGAGGTCTGCAGAACCTTATGAGCAATCTACCTGCATCTGCACCTCGTGAAGATGTTCAACCAGGAATAAATTTAAGACAGAAGTTCGCTCTAAACGGAACGAAGAAAGGCACAAGCCCTCAGGAAAGACTCTGGAGGATCCCGAGATGTATCCTCCTAGCCCAGCAGAATGGAGGCCACTGTTTGTCCTATGCAAAAGTACATTGACATCCCACGGGTACTATCTGTTAAGGACACAAAGCTGTGGATGGTCAAATGTTTGATAAGACATGAACGGGAGGAAGTTCGAGGGATGGGGTCGCTGACAGATTTAGAAGACCCAATGATTCCCATACCCCTCATAAATATTACGAAGGAAGACAGCAGCATGAGAGACAGTCATAGGGAATATAAGTATTCTGCTAAAGGATCAAGCAAGATGCGGCCATGGTAGAAGTAGCAGAAGGAATGACGATGATGACAGGCATATAAGAGAGAAAGATGGCCGAAGGATTAAAGATGATGCTATAGAGATGCAGACGAATACAGAGCCCGACAGAGTGTGAAAGGAGATCATAAAGAAGGAGCAAGCAGCCGACAGCAGTTTAATATCTTCGCCAACAAGATTCTCCCACCAGACAAGCAGCAGAGTGTCCCGGGACGTGACACTGGTGAATCTTAGGGGCATGTTGGGGCGCGCACCTTAACGGTCCTTAATTTTGGTAACTTTGGGGTTTTTGTGGAAGCTTTTAAGCAAAGTTGTGACTCAAAATAGTTTTAGGGGTGTCGGGGTTGAGTCAAAGCCCTCTTTTTTGTAATTGTCCATAAATTTCGGGTATAAGCCCATGATTTTGTAATAGTGCACTTGTATAAATAGGCACTCATGTAAAGATTTCAAAGGTATCTAATGACACGAGGATCATATGATGCGAAGAAGTTAGATCTATTTTCAGGTTTTAAGGCCAAGGCCCAGCTGTGTGCGTGGACGACCTCTGCAGCTGTGTACGCAGAGGGTTTTTGTAAGGAAAGGAACTGCAGCTAAGTGCGGAGTTTGGCTTGAAGGAAAGATCTGCAGCTGAGTGCGCAGATCATAACTGTTGTTTTGTAAAGAGTTGAATAAAAGCAGTTTTGTGGATGTAGCCCCTACCCTAGGGGTGAACCACGTTAAATCTTGTGTTGTGTTATTTTGTGCTATGATGTTTTTATGCTTTTGATAAGTAGGTGAATGCTAAAGTAAGTTAACTGTTAAATAGTAACTTCGCTGTGAATTCCCAGTTAAGGGTTAAGCAGGTAACGTTATTTATCTAAATTGCGAAGCTATTTTATTGAATGTAGAAGCTCTATTTTGTATAAGTAATTGTTGTTAAGGCTAAAGGTACAATAATATCCCTCTTCTACTTGCAGAAACCTGATTCTGCAGCACCCCATAGCTATTTCGGGTGAGACTGCAACCTGTTCGCAGGTTGCTGCCGAAAGGGCCAACACTGTGGGTCTTTTTGTTGGTGCAAAGTTAAAGTATAAACCCCGGGTCTGCCCTATATCCCAACATATCTCAACTGTATCAAGATAAAAATGGCTAGCTATAAGTTATGGTTCACCTAGAACTTCACTTATTCCTACCGATTCAAATGAACCGTCCGTGTCCAATCTTCGCCTTTGGGGTAGAGGTGGAGGTTCCAATGTGACGAGAGGAGGAAGGTTTCGCAACCTTCTTGACCTTCTTATAGGTTGGTCCTCCATAATTGAAAATTTAACAAATCAAACAATAAGGCCAACTAAACAGAGGCAAAACCACAGAGCACACACTATAAAAATCCTAAAGCCTCAAACAATCAATCAAGGGTGAAAGATATGCTTTCCCAAAGAAATTTGAAGAATGATTACTTGGATTCCTTGAAGTGGTTCTTAGGCACAAGCGAAGGAATCACCCATCGCCCTCCCACACTTACAACAAGGGTTACCTTCCAAGCCCGTCCAAGGTGAACCAGAAATAGCCTTCCGGTTTACCTAGGTATGAACCCTAAATGTCAAGAGACTAAAGGCTACCTTAGCTATACCAATAGTCTGGGGGGACAGTCGCAAGCCTGACTCATACGCATGGGCAGGGTAGCTGAGCCTGAAACTCTGTCTAGGATAGAATCCCCAAATGCGTAAAAGTCCTGATTTACGTTTTGACAAAAAATCAGAGGGTTATCTCCTCAGTCCAATGCCTCCACGCAGCCTCATGCTTGACTCCCTTTTGAGAGGAGTTTCCCAGATACAGTTGA
The DNA here is from genome assembly GCA_001517045.1 of Pseudotsuga menziesii. NCBI lineage: Eukaryota > Viridiplantae > Streptophyta > Pinopsida > Pinales > Pinaceae > Pseudotsuga > Pseudotsuga menziesii. The sequence continues at coordinate 49,169 of LPNX011152873.1, read as the reverse complement.
TAAAGTCAAGGATTTACCTAAGGAAAGGTCCACTACGTCTAAATTTTAAAACTTATGAGAAGTTTATACTTCCTATCCCACAAGTCTAGCCTAAGCTAGTAGGTGAAAGGCCCCTAAAAATAAAAATTACTAGTAAATTTTAATTATTGTGTTCATTTTAAAGGGCTTTTTCTTACTCAGAAGGAAATGGAGTGATGAACTATGGTGTTTTTTACTCGATAAGGAATAAAAAAGTAAAGGTGTATTCTTTTTCAAAGCAAATTGCCACTATCAAAGCAAACTTCTTTTTCTTTTTGTAAATATAGATTGATGAACAAATGCAAGCGATAAAGAGAAACTAAGACTATGTTTTTGTAGTTTTTGAGATTATATTTTTAAAACTGAAATGAAAACTACTTATGCAAAGCAAATGAAAAAGCTTGAAAATGTTTTTCTTTTCACTTTTTTTAAAAAATGCTCAAACTCTACTATGCACCTAAAATGCACTAAACTTGAGTATACTTGGATCAAATCAACTGTATAAAATAAGCAAACTGAAGTAAACAGGTCAATAAACCAAGAATCAACCAACAAAGGGAGATGGGAACCCTAGCTTGGGTGTGCACAATGACAAGAAATCACTGTAAACTCACAAAGGTAAGTGACAAACCAACCACTATCAAAAGATAGACTCGAAAAACAATGCCCAAAACCCTAATCACTGATTCGGACAGAGACACTTCAACCTATAACCCAAACAAGCCAACCTACTTCAAAATGCAAACAGAAGACAATCCAAACAAAAGAAACCCAAGGGCTTTACGAAAAAGCACAAAGTGTGGTCACCAAGGTCTTCAGACTAACTGCACAGTATTCATAAAGAAATCCAACTAACAAAGAGGAATTACGAAAAGACAGGGACAAGCAAAACCTAGCCTAAAATCCCTATTTCCAGGCTTGTACGCGACTATGTATATGGGCAACTCGCATACTATACGTGACTATCCAATAGAGCAACCCGCGTATGCAGGCCTCTATACGCAACTGTGTATGAGAGCAACCCGCGTACAAGTACAAATTTTATCTCAAAAAAAAGAAAAATCCACAAGGCTTTCAAAAACTATGGTAAGCATGAACTAGGATAAAATACCACACACAAACTTCAAGGCAAAGACTGGTCAGGGGTGACAGAAACAACCTACAACAGTCTGGGCTTCCCAGCGGAGTCACCAGTTTTGTTGTACATGAATAAACACCTTATAATCAAAGGTCTGGGGTTACCAACATACTCATAAAACTTGCAGGCAATCAACTCTAGAGTATAGAAAAGGAAATAAGAGGATAGAAAAGACTCACCCGATACACGACAGTTGATCCTAGCTTTGTCCTCTTCCGCTCTGCTTATCCTCCAAAGCCTTCAGGGATGCTTCTCCTTCACCTGTCAAGAGAAAATCCTCCAAATGCAAGATGATACATGTATATAAAATAGGTTAGATAAATCATATATAGAGTGCTTAATCATAAGTATTCATCAAACCCTGATACATGAAAGACATCCAAAACACATATGGAAGAAGGATTCTCTTTATTAACAATAGTGAATAAGTTCAGATTACAACCCAACGCCTGAAACAAGGACTCCTCTGCAACCAAAGGATTCTGAGTTCCACTGCTCCAAATACTTATGAATAGACACCACCATCATAACTTTGCTCTCCAAGTATTATTGATTAATACCCTCCCCAAGGCCTTTATTTATACTTAGTGAAATAAGGCAGTTTCGAGGGTTGAGGAGGTTCAGACAGTTAAGATGGTTATGGTTAAGGGCTTAACAAATCTCAAATAATTGCGATTTATTATTTTTAATGTCAAAGGAAGGTGTACGCGGGTATTAATACTAGCAACCCACGTATGACACGCGAGTTGCTCTAAGGGGATCCCACGTACAGATATGTACGCGAGATGCAATTACAGATACTCGTGTACAACACGCGACATGCTTTAATAAAAGGCACGTATGTACGTGAGTTACATATAGGAAAAGGTGCGTACAACACTTGACATATTCAAATATAAAAATAACCAGCTAGATGGATGATAAATGTAGTTCATAATATGCCCATCTATAGTGTTTTAGGCAACCTTCAATCCATAAATGTCCTTTTATGTGCCAACATAGGGAATGTCGGCACTCGGACGGAGAAGTGCCATTAAGGTAGATAACAAGTATGCATCTGATTCAGAAGCCTTTATCTCGGCCACCAATGACTGCTTGGCCCGACACTCACTTGTGTTGTGAGTGGGGCTCTTATGGAACTCGTACCACTTTCCCGATTCCTTATTCGGCTTTGCAGTGTTTGTTTCTCTTTGCTTGCGACTTTGGTAAGTTTTATTGAGTCTCCATGCCTTGACTATGTCCTTGGTTCTGCGGTTTGGGGGCACCTTTTACTTGCTTCTAATTTGCAGATCCAAAGTCTCGCTTTTTCTATTTAAATTTTTGCTCAATTTTGGCAGCATACTGATATGTTGTACCAAGTGAGGAGATGTCGAGGAACTCCATTTCCTCTTGAATGTATCTGTGTAGGAAACTATGGTACTTTAGCACCAAATTTTTCTCTGAATCTTTGATACCCAACTTGGTTCGCAGGGTATGGAATAGATTCGTCAGCTCATGCACATCTTGATCTCTTTGCTGCTGCAGCGTAGTCCATTGTATGTATTTGTCCTCATAGCTCCCCACCGGATAATATTGTCCCTTTATGGCATCTCAGAAAGAATTCCAAGTGGGTACGGCCAAGATCAAAGAGAGTTCCTCCTCGTCCTTTCTGTCACAGTAGGTTTCCCACCAGTCCTTGACGTGGGGGGCGGCTTTGAGTAGAGAAAAAGTAATCTTTTCCCGGTCAGAAAAGTCATGAACCGAGAAATATGTTTCTGATAGATTCAACCATCTATCTAAAACATCTGCATCTATTCATCCATCAAATATGGGAATGTCGAAGTTTACTTGTACCTTAAAAGGGGTTTCACCTCCAGAGTGGATGCTAGATGTAGATGCGCCGCCAGTGGGAAGTCATTGAAGGATATGGGTGAAGTTATCCATCATCGCATTCCTTTGTTTTTCAAGGGCCCCCTCGAGCAACATTTTGATAGGATCTTCTGCACCCTCATCTTTCTTTTTGTCCCCCATGGGTGGCAATCGAGATTTGTGAGGCTGATCTTGCAAAGGTTCAACCAGATCGAGCCCTAACTCTTTATACCCCACCCTCGTTGGGGACATGCAAAGAAGGATCGAGAAAGAGCAGATTGCTCTGATACCACTGATCGGGATTTATGCAAGAACGCAACAGACTACACAAATAACCATAGAAACAAATATGCAGTGAAAATAACACTTCATTTCATTAATCAATAACTGAAACTTGTTTACATACAGAATGGAAATAAACTAGCTAGAGTGCTGGTAGCTTATCTCTGAGAAGAGACGTGGCGGCTACATGCCTCTGAAATCTGTGTTACAATGAGGCTCGAAGGCCTATATATTACTGAGAAACAATGGAAACCCTACACATCCAAAAACCTAACCCTAGGAGGTGAAATGCCAAAAGGTGGGCCTCGTTGGGTAACTTGGTATATCAATTTCCCGGGGTCGTAACTTTAGCATACTACCTCTGTTTGACGCGCATGATACATAGTTAGAAAGATCTATTTAAGGACTGCATACACAAACAACAAACATCAAGTCTAAAACAAACTCATATTTTCTCAACCATTCGATGCCGAAAAAACGTCGTTTAGGACCTCAAAACAGCTCTGGAAGTTTAGGACCCGAAAACTGCCAAAAATAGTAAATTGTGCTACAATTAAGGAAACTGGAAAACTGAAAGAAAAAATGGTGGGGGTCCAAGAGGCATAGGTGGGTGACCACCAACATCCTCCTGGATCAGAACAAGACACCTGAACAAGTCTTCTCCGGCAAGAAACTAGAAGTCAGTCATTTCAGAATATTTGGCTATCCAGTGTACATACACCTTCCAAAAGAAAAGAGGACAAAGTTAGATCCTTCAGGAAAGAAGGGTATATTTGTGGAATATAGTGAAATCTCGAAGGCTTACAGAATTTACTTCCCAGGATTCAAGAAGATCGACATCAGCAAAGACGTAACATTTGACGAAGACTCAGCTTACAACAAATCCAGAAAGAGACCTGTTGAAGACCCTGAAGAAACAGAAGTACCTAGGATTCAAGATACAACTGTGAATGATGCAACTCAAGAAGAAGATCAAGAAATAGAAGAACCCCAGGAACCTATAGATCCACCACAAGAAAAGAATCCTCACAAGAGAAAACCTGCATGGGTACGAGAGGCTATCCAAGGTGCAAAAAGATATGGGGCTCCAGAAGAAATGCACAAAGAAAGGAAGAGAACTAGGTCCTACTCCGGATATGTAGCCCTATTATGTGACATCATTGATCAAGAACCTTCCAACTATGAAGAAGCAGCAGAGAAGAAAGAATGGAAGGACGCTATGATCGAGGAGTACCAGTCGATCATGAATAATGATGTCTGGGATGTTGTCCCAAGACCAGAGGGGAAGTCTGTTGTGACTTCCAAGTGGATCTACAAGATCAAGCATGCTGCAGATGGCAGCCTAGAGAAGTATAAAGCAAGATTTGTGGCTTGTGGATTCTCCAAGAAAAAAGGAATAGATTATGAAGAAAATTTTGCACCTATAGCCAAATACACTTCCATCAGATCAGTACTTTCTCTAGCTGCAGTAATGAAATGGAAGATACACCATATGGATGTCAAGACTGCTTTCTTGAATGGTGTAGTGGAAGAGGAAGTGTATGTGGGGAAGCCACTCGATTTTGAGACACATGACAGGGAGCCTCATGTGTGCAAATTGAAGAAGGCCCTGTACGGTTTGAAATAGGCACCCAGGACATGGTACGACAAAATTGACATCTTCCTTACTGGATTAGGCTTTACCAAGAGTAAAGCAGATTCCAACCTTTACTATAAGGTTGAGGAAGGGAACCCTATGAAACTCCTACTATATGTAGATGATCTATTTGTCACAGGTGAGGATGGTTTGATTACTGACATGAAGAGGAAGCTCGCTGCCGAGTTTGAGATAAAAGACTTGGGTATGATGCACTACTTTCTAGGCATGGATGTGTGGCACAATGCAGATGGAATCTCCCTTGGACAAGGGAAGTATGCAGTAGAGATCCTGAAGAGGTTTGAGATGATGGACTGCAAGGTCATGACCACACCTATGGAATCAAACCTGAAGCTATTGAGTGACACTTCATCAGATTCAGTTGATGCTGTGATGTATCGTTAGATGATTGGGTCTTTGATGTACCTAACGAATACGAGACCAGATATTTGCTTTGTTGTGAACACATTGAGCCAGTTCCTGGCGGATCCGAGACAAGTTCACCTAATCGCTACAAAGCATATTATAAGGTACTTGAAGGGTACAGTTTATTATGGGCTCAAGTATGAGGTGAATCAAAAGATTAACTTGGAAGGTTATGTGGATTTGGATTAGGAAGGCAGTTCCATTGATAGGAAGAGCACTTCGGGGTGCTGCTTCAGTATGGGATCAAGTGTGATCTCTTGGTTTAGCAGGAAGCAATCCTGCGTGGCACTAAGTATAGCCGAAGCAGAGTATGTTGCGACTTGTTCGGCAAGTTGTGAGGCAGTGTGGCTAAGGAAGCTACTATCTGATTTGTTTGATCTCCAGTTGGATGCTACTTGTATATATTGTGACAACCAAAGTTGTGTGAAGTTGTCAAAGAACCCGATGTTCCATGACAAGTCGAAGCATATTGAGATCAAATATCACTATATCAGGGATATGGTGCAGAGAGGAGCAATGAAGCTCCAGTATGTTGCGGCATACGAGCATATAGCTGATGTGTTGACTAAGCCATTAGCCAGAGTGAAGTTTGAGTACTTCAGGGAGAAGCTTGGTATTCTCCAGATCGAGGTTTCTTCCAAGGGGAAGTGATGAGTCCATGTGCCTTTCTGACATGGTGGAAGTTTGGGCCTCCCATGGTCAGATGTAAGTGCAGATCCTTTCTGACATGGTGGTAGGCTGGGCCTCCCATGGTCAGATGTAAGTGCAGAGCCTTTATGACATGGTGCTAGGATGGGCCTCCCATAGTTATATATAAGTGTTGATCCTTTCCGACATGGTGGCAGGCTGAGCCTCCCATGGTCGGATATAAGTGTTGAGACTTTCCGACATAGTGGTAGGCCGGTCCTCCCATGGCTGGATGTAAGTGCTGAGTTTTTCTGACATGGTGGCAAGTTGGGCCTCCCATGGTCATATGTGAGTGTTGAGCCTTTCTGACATTGTGGCAAGCTGGGCCTCCCATGGTCAGATGTGAGTGATGGGACTTTCTGACATGGTGGCAAGCTGGGCCTCCCATGGTCATATGTGAGTGTTGGGAGTGCCATTCTAACATGGATGTTGGATGTGTTCCTCCCATGGTCAGATATAAGTGTTGGGTGGGCCTTTCTGATATGGTGGAAGGATGGGCCTCCCATGGTCGGATATAAGCACTAAAGAAGATGAATACCTACATGGAGGCTAGGCCTACAACCAACATGAAAAAGGGTTGGCTCTGTAGAATTTCCTATGACGAGTAGAATTGAGAGATAACACCATTCGCTCGAGATAGCGAGAGCAGTGATGATGATGATGATCTAGTGATGATCCAACTTTCATAATGATCCAGTGATGATCCAGTGACGAAGACTTGTGCTAATGAATTGTGTCAAGAGAATACCTTCCTAGTTAAGAGGGAGTGTTGATGTATTTGTAATTTTGGAATGTATTCACTTGTATATTTCATATATTGTATTTAATTGGTCCCCAATGTTCCTATCGGGAGAATCATTAATGCAATCAATTCATGTAAATTCATAGAGGTTAACCCTCCTAGTTGATCGAGGGGCAAAGTCCCCACAGTTGTGGGGCACTAGGGTTATTAGACTCTCCTAGAGAAGTCAGCCCTGGTAAGTAATTGTCAAGTCAGAAATTAGTATAAATAGAGAGTGATCCTCTCTATTTGAGACACACACTCACCCAGCTATGGCGCATAGGTGAGAGAGGAGGAGCTCACACAAGTGAGAGAGAGAACAATTGTTGGATATCATCTTTTTGTCTTTGGGATTTACTGCTGCCATTGGTGCTCATTCTATCTCTGAGGAAGTTGCGGGGTTTTCTGCTTTATGGTTTCCCCAAGGAAAATCTTTGTGTCTATTGTCTCTTGTGATTGATCGTTGTGCATGTTATTCTCTTAGATAAGATCTTAAGATAATATTGTCAAATTGATAAAAATCTAACAATATTTATTCCCAAAATTCGAAGGATGGGCCTCACTGGTAGGGAAGCTCAGTACCAAACGACATATGTGGAAAACTTGAACGAGTGGAAATGAGAAAAACACAAAATTAAACCCAAACCCTGCAACATGGGAAATGGAGTGGATGCATGGCAGGTGCAGTCGAAAAGACAGTGGATGCGTGTAGAATGTTGGCTGGGCAGGACAGAGAACGCGCATTGATCACATATTAGTCAGAGGGATGAATAACATTACAATAATGTTTATAAAAGCGCCCTCAGAAAGAACGTAATAACGGTGATAAAAATTTGTAGCTCAAATTAATACCTGAGATATTTTTCAAGCCAAAAATCTTGTTTGAGGAATGATTATTGGTCGAAGGGACATTAATGGGTTCTTCAAGCTCTTCGGAGCTCCCTACAGGAATTTTCACATGACCACCAACATGTCTCCTAGTGCTGTTAATTTCCTCAGCAACTCTACGTTTGGTAGACCTATGGTTCTTTGATCCCTATACCTGCTGTCCAAGAATCCCCCCAGGGCCCTATACGTGCAGAAGCACAGGTCGATGTATCTAGCGTAACACCTCACCCAAGAGGACAACTACCATGTAAGCAATGTGGATGTGTCCCTGCAACTATCGAGATTGAAATAATTGTGACCCCTGGTGAACATGTTGGCGCTGGGGTGGTCCTATAGAATGAAGTCACCTTCACAGAGGAGCGTGTGGATGAGAACGATGCACTTGAGCGCCACCACCCACTTCTAGGTGTTCCTCAACCTCCTCTTCAACTCCACCATTTAGAGAGACAACATAAGTTGTGAGGTCGAACACGCAAAGTGTATGGAATCCACGTATTTCTCCCACGCGGGGGGCTCACGATGGTTGGTGGCTCACATTAAGGTCACTTGGATCGGCGATGGGGATCTAAAAACAACCCTACATTCAGTTGCCATGTCTTTCAGAATGCCAACGATCTTGTTTCCCTTCATTATTCTGAACGATCTATCCAATCTCCCAGCCTAACTTTGGGATTTCATTCCTTTTGTGTGATAGTTATATGTAAATGAATCTCAAACCATGTTTGTCACATGGATTATGGCCTTCTCTCAACAAGCATTAACAATATGATTGTACCTGCAATGAATATGATTTGGTTTATGTTGAAGGATGTAAAAAGTTTGGAAGTTGTATAGTTAGGTTTTTAAATTTATTTTTGTACTATATAAATTTGAATTATTATTATTTAGTTATACTTTTCTTAATTTTCTATTGATTTTATTTTTTTATTTTAACTTAATTAAATTTAATGATTTATTTTTAAATATTTTATTTAAAATTTGTTATATATTTAATATTTTTAATATAAGTATTTATTACATATTTCCTATTTAATGTTTTCAAATATAATATTATTTTTTATCTCGTTGTTAATTTAAGAAATTATTATATAGTTAATATTTTTAATACCAAGTATCTATTACATATTCTATTCCATATTTAATATCCATATTCCATATTTAATATTTTTAAAGACTAGAGCCACAAAGTGGCAATGTCCCCGACGTTGCTAATATGGGTTGCTATATAATGAATGACACGAAGCTATTAGCAAAGATAAGAGTCTTTTGTGTAAGTTCACTCGCACTTGTCTGGAATCATCATTAATGCATCACCTTTCATGACAATACCTATTCTTTTGCATGGATGCTTTTCTTCTAAGTTTTCCTTTCTATAGATTTTGTGTTACATTTGGAAATCTCATCTATTTCTTTGTATTAACTCATTGGATTTGAATGGATATTCATCTAAGTATCTTGATTATGCATGATCGTACGTATTTAGGGCTTAGGAACCAACACCTTAAAATTCAAATAATTCAATGGAACTAGAAAATTAAGGCCATAAGAATTTAGTTTCATAAAAAGCTTTATAATAAATAATTTCTCCAAAGTATAAATCTGTATGATAAAACATGATTTTCATTTGGCACTGCATAGTCATGGGAACCAAACACCTCTGCTATCGGCTGGGATGGAAGAGTATATTAATTACGTTTTCTGTGTGTATACTTATTCTTATGACATCATTGCTCGGTTCATGAGATTAGAAAGCCCATTTGAATTTATGTGAATAACTTATTACCTATCAAAAGGGTTTGTAACTAACATGTAATAGAATTGAGCAAAAAAACAGCATGGGCTCTGTAATTAATGAAGAATAAAAATATATTATTTTCCTTTTTTTATTAGCTAAGAATGATTGTAAATTTCATCCAGGAGCTGGGTGGCTCTTAATTATCATCTCATCGTGGGTCTCAATTAATTATGACAATGCGGTAACAAAGGAATTACCACAATGCATGATGAAGTGAAGGAATTCCTTAAGGATATGCTTGGTTAATGTAGTTAACATGATATGGTAAATATTTTCTTTAATGGATGTAATTAATATCATAGACCATCTGTCTTAATTATGACAAGTAGAATTGATCATAAAAATATTTTTTTATAAAATTTAATCAAGACTAATGGTAACTCCTCTTCAAGCTTAATTTTGCATGCACCGTCCTATTCTGAATGGTAGTTTTGCATGCAACGTTGGATGTCAAAATGTATGTTAATAGATTTCTTGTCTAGAATTTAATTGCTGAAAAAAGATGGTTTTGAAGAGCATAAATATTGATCTCAGTTTGAATGAGTTTTGTTCTGGAATAAAAAACAATTATTTCAATAACTATCATTTGGAATGAAGCCACTCATTGAATAAAACTACTAGAAGCTATGAATTCACAACAAAAACAATACAAATGACTGAATTCTAGCTCATAAGAAATTCAAGACTATAATTTAAAGCTTCAAAGTTTACAAGTGGCATTTACCTTCAAATGTTGTATTAAATATTATTGTGCTCCTATCAAAGACAATAACTAATGGATTGATCTCATGATCACAAAACCTTAACAAAATTTCAGACATTATTGTTACCATTATACTGGTAAACAAATTCAACATTAACACAAATCCTTGACTCATATATTTCCTGAATCCCACCCCACTGCAATAAATTAATTTCAAATACTATATTTAATTTACATATAGTTAATTTTACGAACTATTTCAACTATTATGGACGGTTCAGTTAATCAATACAATTTTGATGGAATTGTATAAATTTTTTAAATTTCCAATAATAGTGCTTAAATTTTGAAAATATATTTAAAATTTCACATAGAAATATTTAAATTCTTAATCTCTTTTTTATATACATATAAAAACCCCAAATTTCGACCAAAACTCACCACATAAACTCGTAATATATATATAATTTTAATTGAAATTTTGAAAATTCAAATTTCATGGTCACCATTTGAGATAGATTCAACAATCCTGAACATTCTGGATAACAATGATGGGAACAATCTGGCGAGTGTTGATCAAAGCGGACTACAACCATTCCATTGTGAGATACCACTCTTTCTCCCATTCATACTCATGATACCACCTGCATTCAAAAAGGAAATTCAACGGGGGGGCAATCATGGCCATTCAACAGGGGGTCAATCACTATTTTGTAATAGTATGTTTCTGTTAAGGGATATATATGATTTGGTAATTTTTTTTTAAAAAAAGTTTAGATTAAGGTTTTCCTATATTGTAAAGTAATTTTTATTTACAGATTTTTGTAATTATTGATTTTTTAATTGTTATTAATTTTGTTATTGGCTTAAATTCCCGTATCTCAAGAATCATAAGCTAGATGTCAACAATTATTTAAATACATGTCAGTTCATCTTTTAATATTGTTGCTTTATTTTCGGGAACCACTTCTCAACAACAAAATTATAGTTGTTTATTAAAAAATTACAAGCCATTCTTTCCATTGCCGAATACCAATTACATACTACAGAAATTTTGGCAAAGCATCCCTTTTAATTGGGAAACTCAATAATCAATACAATTCATTTTTACTGCAAATATATCGATCAGTTTCCACGTAAGTTTATGGCACCTCAAATTTGAAAGGCCAAAAAAAGGTATGAATTTTGCATTATATTTAATGTTTGATGCAATAAATGAAGGATCAGATGTCATAGGCTTAGCAAGAGCATGGATTTCTGCATAAGTAGATCAAACACATATTATTCTCAAATTTAAGGCAAAATACCTACGAGAATTTACAGTGAATTAGTTCATATAAGTTAAATAAATTCTGCACACTTGACTCCCGATCCGTGAGTATATTCCTGCGTAGGCAGAGAAAACAAAAGATATTAATGAATTCAATAAATAAAAATAACTTTTAAAATTTAGAAAATCTATAGAAATTTAGAGAATATAAAAAATATTAATAAATTCAATAAATAAAAATAACTTTTAAAAATTGGAAAATTTAGAAAATACAAAAAATATTAATAAATAAAAACAATTTTTAAAATTTGGAAAATCTAGTGAAATTTGAAGCATACACCGTTTTAATTTATACGGATTATATTTCCTTTTGGAGAAAGAAATAAAATGAATTAAATAAGAGAAAAAAAACTCTTTGGAAGTTGCATCACAATATCTATTTTTTATCCTTGTAAAGTGTGGAAGTAAGGTAATGAACCCAAATAGGATTTACATAAAACTATTCCCATTTTTTACGTAATCTACGCGACTGGTTCGTCACTTACCACTGCTACAGTTTGTTGGCCATGATTTTCTGGGATGACGATCACCCCACCCTTTGACTTCGGCTTTTCGTGGGTCTCACGTCTTGCAATTGAACTTTATGCATCACGGCCATAACCAAAGAGGGTCCAATCACAGCCATAACAATGTGTAGATAAAGAACAATGATCCCAGTGATAACGAATAGGAAAATGTACCTGAACCAAATTGGTATTGGCCAGAGCTTGCAACTTTTACAACCAGCTGCCTCAGGCGAACCCTTCTATCTTCCTTTGAAGCAGAAACCCTGGCATTATAAAGATGGAGAAATAAACTAAGTTTGAAAGAACATTTTGATTTAATTGAGAAGCCTTCATACTTATACATACCTCAAAACCTTCGTTTCCAAATGGTGAGTGACAACCAAGAAGATCCAATTCCCTGTTGCGATGGATGACCATTGTGTTGGAGTTCTTTAGCTGGATAACATTGTGCTCGAGTTACTGCAGCTCCATTTCCAAAGTATCAATAATATATATGTTCAAAGATTCATTGATAGGTTCATGGATTTGTTTTTCTTTATCATATGTCTCTTGTTTTTCAAAACTGAATGCGATGAACCATGTGGAGCTGCTTCCCGAATCAGTGAAGGAAAGTTCCACATATCTGGCCAGGATTTCTCTTAGACTGAGCATCACGGAAGCACAAAATAGTGTGTTAAATATTTTTTTGTCTGGAACTGTGGGCATTCAAAGGAATAAAACTCAGGAAGAATATTAATCATAAAAATAGATGAGAAAACATGAGAGAAAGAATACCTTAGTGCAACAGTAAAATTGTTAAAGATTATTAATTAAATGAAGGATAGTTAAAATTACATGCCTCTGCACAGTGGTGTTATAGTAGGAGGGTTGTGCCATCCTTCAATTCCAATACATATCATCTTACCCGTATGCTTCCACCATTTCATAAGGCAGTTATTTTTTAGCTATGCTAAACCATTTAATGAGCTCATGTTTCAATAAGCAAGATTTCCAGGTGTCCAGCTGTCCATCCATTCTATTTGTTCAGCAATGCCTTGCCATATAGCCATCATCCTACCCATTCACTAAACCAAGAATGTTAGTACCCTGTCATTACCTTGAGAAACCAACCTCATAACTCTGTGGCGCAGAAGCTGTCAATTCATGGCCATAGCCATTCCATCCATATATTAAAAAAATAACTAACACTGTAACAACAGTCTGCCCACCGTATTTTCGTCCACACAAGGTAGGATGTCTGGCACAAAATGATCATTTTATGCTTACGCAAGCTTGCCTCCGGGTCTTGGGGCACAAATTCCCACGCTTACGTCACCTATATAAACCAATAAGAAGCAAGATAAATCAAAATTTAAATAATTCCCCAAAAAAAGTTGATACAAACTATAGCAAAAATTATATGCTTTTGTTAAAGTTGCAACAAATTACTTAAAATAATCGCCTTGAGCGATTCATATATATCTCCTTCTCGGGGACATAATAATATTATGTTTTATGTAATTGTTAATTTTTATTCCATTATCTTTCACCAAATTTGTTTTAAAGGCAATATTATTAAGGTAAACTAATTGTAATTCCATATTCACGTTGACATAACATTCATTAGCAAGCATGGTAGATCACATAATCCGGTTCAAAAAAACTCTTTTCTTTGAGCAAGGATCACATAATGGAACGTGGATGGTTAAAGTTTGTAAATTCACATAATTTAGTTGAAAAATAAATTATTTAACATAGAATCACAAAAATGGAATGTCATAATGATATTGGATGATTAAAGTTTGTATTTCCTTACTTTTATTTATTAAGATCGGTATTAATTACAATACTTACAATACAATCATTTAAAAATGATTTGAATAATAATATTTTATTACACTTAGAGTGACCTGCAATAAATTCAAAGGACATTAGGGCATTATGGAAAGCCGTTACAGTAAAATAACTATAATTCCATATTCACAGCGACATAGCCTAAGCATGGGAGATGATAGGGCATTTACAATAGAATCGGTTAACAATACTTTTAACAATAATATTTTATTACACTAGAGTGGCTTACAATAAAAGCATGGAAGATGTCAACGAATTTACAGTGTCAAATTGTCAATTGCGCCTCTGGAATCCAGCTAGAGATAAACGTTCTAGATGACATGGGCATTGAAATTAATTTAATAATGATCAATTTATGTTAATTAAATTCAAAGCTAGCTTTGGTCTTTGAAATGTATTAGTGAATACTCTGTGGAGCTAAGATGAAAAAGTCGCAGTAGTTAACGTTAATGATAGACCAACCGTCTTGATTAATTATTTAAAAAACAATTACCAGTAGGAACTGCAGCCTGCCAGCTCCAGTTCCAATTTCTTCTTCCCCAATCAAGATTTGGACATGAATTTGAAATCCTTCTCAGAGCTTGTAGCTGATAATAATGGAGAAGGCCTTATGTGGGGTGAGGACGGGCACAACTACCAAACTGGAATTTGGCTTTGCAGGAGGGGTAACCAGCAACGGTAGAGGAGGAAGTAGTTTTGATGAGCAATTTGTTGCGAGGGGGTGTAGGAGACATCTCGAAATTGAGCACAACCAGGTTTAAAATAATGATTCCCTCCTCGCTTCCCATCCCTAGATCGTCCTTTTTCTCAATTCCAGTCAGTTTGAGCCCTACTAGCTTACTAGACTCTCCACTTTTTCTCTCCACATCTCAGGTAAGCCTTTAAATTGCCTAGGTATTCCAATTTTGTGTAAAATTTAAAGATGTTTCCTTTTGTCAAGCATGGCTTTTCCAAATTTGGAAATTTTCAGTTTGTAGTTGTGCCTCACAGTTTTTTATTTATACATATTACATTTTTTGAGTATAGCTTATGTATTTTGACTTGAATTTATGGTGTTCTTGATGTGGATAAGTTTCAAATACTATGTGCATTTCTGGGTGCCTTGTACGATTTTGTGATTTCAATTTTGATTTGACTAATTTTTGTGATATATAGACCTTTTATTTTTCATAGCACAATGTCTTTTGGATCATGATCTATGTTAAATATTATAAGATATATGTGTTCATGGTTGTAATCTAGAGGATCAAGCATCATATTTGACAACCAAGGTCACCTAAAAAATTTGATGCCTATAAAGATAGAAATTTGATGTTGTTGTTTCTTTAAATTGCAAAATCAACAGAAGCCATTTATCATGTAAATTGGCCCTAAAGTTATGTTGGTCTCTGCGTTTATATGCTTGCATCCTCTCTCAACTACATGAGAGTCCCCATAGCGACACCCCCCCAGGAGATTGAACCCACTCTGGTCAGAAATGTAGAGTTCTTTTGTTTTAATGCTTTGAAGGGCATCAGAGTCTTGATTTGGTTGTGTAAATATTGTGTGATGTATGCATATCACTTTTATAGCTTATTTATAGATTGAAGGTGAACGAATTAAAATATAAAAGGTGGAAGTTTCCATGTGGAGCTTCTTGAGAATGCTTTTATTACCATTGGTGTAGTTCTAAAAGAATGCACCAACATACTCTTATTATCCTGGGTGCAATGGTGTTAGTGATCGAAGGACACATCAACCTTTAAAAGTACACAGTGTTGTTTATTAGAAATTGTCGTTTTAAGGTCAAAGCATGAGTTCTTATAGAGAAACAAATTATTTTTACGAAGCATACTCCAAAGACAATAAGTCTCGCATCCGTAGGCTACAGGACCAGTTATTAAGGAACACACGTTAGAAGAGGAACCATGCAACGACAGTGTGGAGGTCAGCTAACACTACTAAATGGTCACCTTATGCACATAAAACATCAATGCGCAAACAATGATACCACTGGAATTTGAAAAAGTATGCATCGGTGTATGTTCCATAGATCCACTGCACTATCTACCCCAACTGTGCTGCGACAATCACCATGATATAAAACGTAGAGGAAATAAATAATAAATGAAAGATTAAAACGCATGGTAGTTAGCACTGTGCAGAGACAGTCCACCAAGCACTGATTCACTGAACTGTGAAATCCTAACATCATTTGCCAAGCTTTCGTGCTAGATAAACGGAGGCTGATCTGGACCCTGTGCTTTATGGCCTCATAGAAGTTGACCTAGACGAGCGAGTTTGTCTTCGGTGTGTGGCCGACGACTGGTTTCGTATCGAAAAATTGCCTTCTTCAAACCCTGAGGGCCATAATAAACCGTCTGGAGCAAGCTTACTGTCGCACCATAGGGTACGAGTACATGCACATATTAAACTGTGCTAAATGCGACTGGTTGCAAGATAGAATTGAGGGGCTCGTCTGTACGTACAGTGCAAGTCGTTGGCTGGTCAAGAACTTTCTGGCAACCAAATGGACCACCCCAAAGCGGTTTGGTCTTGAGGGGGTAGAAAGTTTGATTCGAGTATGAAGGAGATGAATGTACTAGGGAATGTGGTGAGAAAACCCTTGCAACGGATCAAGAGGACGAGAACAGGACACGAGGCCTCCATCCATTTGAAGTAGGGACGACGAAGTGAACAGTGTTTTTAAAAATTTCTTCGAAGAAATAACTCTTAACAATCTAATTAAAACCAACATAAATCCTCTCAATTTTTACAAAATATAAATTTAAGATAAATCTATATTAATTTAGTGTTTATATATCATATTGCATATATTGTATGATCTGAAACTTTGTTACTTTATGTTTTATCAATTATATATATATAAAAACTAATCTATTTTTTTATTTTTGTTAGCTTTTTTTAATATTTATTTCTCAATTTACGAAACTAATATTTTCATAAAAAATTTAATAAAGACTTTAAAAAAACATTTAGTTCTTTATATGCATGTCATTTTTTTTAAAACCAAGTATACTTACACTTTGGATAAAAACTCCAATCATTATTCATATCAAATTTGTTGTATGCATTAACCAAGACAATTTACACTTTTAAAGAAAACTAGAATGATTATTTGTATCAAATTTGTTAATGTATAAACAACACATATTCATATATTTTCGCCAAAAAGTTTGCATTTGGATTTGATATAATTCATCAGTTTTACAATATAAATCAATTTATTAATCATAATGTGTGATCCCGTAGCTCAGTTGGTTAGAGTATTTGTCTTATCAATCAGGCAAGTTGAAGTCGAAGGTCGCGGGTTCCAGCCCCGCCGGGGACCATGTTGAATCTTTTCTTTTGCAGTTTCAGGTTTAAATAACATTATAATACGTGGAGTGAATTCCATAACCTATGGCCCAGGTCAGATTTTAAAGCCGAACATCATAATGTTCTAATTGTTTGAGAAGAATTCCATTGCTTATGACCTGTGTGAGTTCAACCCGAAGGTCGCGGGTTCGAGTCCCGGCGGTACCTTTTTGAGTCTTTGTATCTTGCAGTTTATATCAGGTGTAATCATGATATTATAATATTTAGAAGGAATTCCATGTCTTCCAACCCAGGTCAGAATTTTTAGCCGAAGATCATGATGTTCTAATCGTTTGGAAGGAATTCCAGATCTTATGGTCCAGGTCAGATTAAGCCGAAGATCATGAAGTTCTAACTGTTTGGAAGGAATTCCATATCTTATGGCCCAGGTGAGATTAAGCCGAAGGTCGCGGGTTCGAACCCCGTCAGGACCATTCCTCGTATCTTTGTATCCAACTGTATTTCATTTTGCAGTTTGCATCCCCTGGAAAAGAAAGGTGTAATCGTGATGTTCTGATTCTTCGGAAGGAATTGCGAGGAAATGGAATCGCAGAGCAGAGTAATTTGTTCAGGTGAGAGTCATGCTATTACTGCCATAAAAAAAACTATTATTCTATATTTTATCTCTACTATACAGCATTGATGTTGAACACCACTATTTCATCCATTATTTACACTAAATCCTTCTTCTATATTCACATGCAAAATCATATCATCTTCCGCTTTCTTTCCCAACGATTACTTTAGAAAGGCTTGCACATCCTGAAGAACATTTTCTCCTTTCAAGTCAGATTCAATCTTGTTGGCTCAACTAAAATTAATTGACAAAACTCATACCTTCATTGCAGTCGATACCACAGCCGCGTGATCAGAGACTCTGAAAATTGCTCCGTGATCACAGCCACAGTTTATACCTTCAAGTTGGTTTAACGTAATATCAGGTTTAAGTGTTCTTTTAGTAATATGGTTGTCACAATCATTTCTTTTACAGAAGAAAAAAAACCATCCCTTTTTTTTATTACTAAAATGATTTATTACAATCATATTTTCAAGAAAAAATCTTTCCGAAAAGCCCATCCAAACATGTGCCTTACAGCTATTTATTCCTCCAAACAGCTATCTATTCTTACAGCTATTTAAAGAGCATCGAAACAGCTATCTATTTTTACAGCTATTTGAAGAGCATCCAAACAGCTAATCCTCAGAGCTATTTAAAGAGCATGGAGTGTCATTTATTAATGATTGAAATGAGATGCGTTCTTGTAAAATTATTTTATGCATTAATCAATTGCCAAAGTCATAGATTGCTTCTCTCTTTGAGAGATTTAACCATGTCAACATTGGTGTACTAATCTTTTATTTATGTGTGTGTTTGTTTTCGAGTGTTTGACGTGTGTTGATATACCATGCTTTACAAACATGTTATCAAAGCTCCTACTAAGATTTCTCCCATTGTTGATTGAAATCTAATTGTGACATTGCATGTAGAAATATCTTTTCACACCAAAAGAGATTGAAATTGGAGCATAACACTAATCTGTATTGAGTAAGTGTACAATATCCAACCTTATGAAGTAACAAGCTGCTCAAATATATAATTACATGAGTGGTTCGAAAGCATAAAGATGCTATTTGAATTGGTCAAAATGAAGGCTTAGCAAAACTAGTCAAATCCTCCATAGGTGCATAAAGCAGTTTCCAAATCTATGAAGATGCTCACGAATTTGCGAAAGCAAGTGGGCAAGTTAAAGAGTTATGGAAAGACAATTCATTCATGCTTTTGTTTGGAGAAAAAGAGGGAGGATGATGCGGGAAAAAAACAAGGTAGTTACACCTAGACTAGATTTTCTTTTTGCCTTAAAACTCCTGTAAAGCAAGGAAGCTTTCAGAAAAAGCAGAACCGCGCTTTAGTAACCAGGATTTAAAGCAGACTTGCTAAAAATGGTTTCCAGGAGGTTTCCCAAGCACTCCATGACCCAGTTTTAGCATGTGTTGACTTCTAGGACATGTGGAAGACAACTAGCATAGAATGGAATCTATGAATCTAGGTAATAAGAAAAAAATGATCAATTAATGTCAAATGTGGGTAACTATGGGTTGATTATTCTAACACCCCCCCTTAAGCCTAAATTTATGAGTAAATATCAGAAAACTATAGGGCCTAGCAACAAGGCTTAGTCACCCTTTACATACTGCTTGTCCATACAACCAAAGAAAAAGGCAAAAACCCAATGGAAAAAATCCTTTTTTAAACATGGACATGAAACAAAATTTGGAAATCTTGTCATCAATCATGCTTCACAGCATGATCAGCAATCCCCAATAGTGATTTGAGATTGCTGAAGGTATTCTCACAAAAAAATTTGGTGAAGATGTCTGCTACTTGTTCTGAAGATGCGCAGAAGAGTAGAACAAGGGTACCATCATGCACAAGCTCTCTGATGTAGTGCATATGGATCTCAATGTGCTTGGTTCGCTGTCTCTGAACTAAATCATTGCAGATTCAAATGGTGTTTTGATTATCACAGTAGATAATAGTTGAAAACTCTGATTCAAAGCCACATTCTCCAAGTATTCCCTGCAACCATAAACATGGAGTTGTTGCATTTACAACTCCTCTATACTCTGCTTCTGTAGATGAGAGTGCTATGGCACTCTGCTTCTTGCTTGACCAACTGATTGGTCCTTCTACAAGCATGAACACATATCCTGATGTAGACTTTTGATCCGTGTTGTCACCTACCCAATCATTGTTAGTAAATCCAACCGATTTAATATTAGATTTTGCTTTGTAGAAGATCCCATCAGTTCTTGTTCCTTGAAGAAAGTTTAGGATCCTCTTGGTTGCTCTCTAATGGATCTCATGAGGCTGATCCATGTATCTCGAAGCCACATTAACTGCATAAGATAAATCAGGTCAAGTGTGTGTAAGATAAAGCAAACACCCAATCAACTACCTATACAGCGTATTATTTACCATAGGAGAAGACCCTGCTTCTTCAAGCTTAACTCCTAAAATGAATGTAGACTTGCTTGGCTTGCAATCTTTCATGTTGAACTTGATGAGAAAATATGAAGCATACTTGGACTGATGAACTTTGATTCCATGTTGGGATTGAGCAATTTCGAGACCCAAGAATTGACTCAACAATCCCAAATCTATCATGGAAAATGCATGGTTCATTGCATCCTTCAAGGAGGCAATCTCTTTCTTTCAATTTCCTGTAATCAGTAGGTCATCCACATATAAAACAATAATCATCAAGGAACCATGAATTAGCTTCAAATAAACATTCAGATTAGACTTGCATCGAACAAAACTCAATGACAACAGAAAGCCATCAATTTTGGCATACCAAGCCCTGGGGGCTAGCTTGAGCCCATACAATGATTTCTTTAACCTGCACACTAAAGATGGATTAGAAACAAGCCCTTGAGGTTGCTGCATGTAAATCTCTTCAGTGAGATCTCCATTTAGGAAAGCACATTTCACATCCATGTGATGTACTTCCCACTGCTTCGAAGCTGCAATGGTTAGAGCTAGCCTTATGTAGTCTATCTTTGCCACTAGTGCAAAGATTTCATTGTAGTCAATACCATGTACTTGTGAGTAGCCTTTGGATACCAATCTTGACTTATATTTCAAAGGTGAAATATCAGCAACAAACTTAGTCTTGAAGACCCACTTACATTGAACTAGCTTCCTCCCTGGGGGAAGATCAACCAGTTCCCAAGTGTTGTTCTTCTGGAGCGAGCTGAATTCTTCTTTCATGGATTTTTTCCATATTGGATTATCTGAGGCATCTTCATATGTCTGTGGATCTGATTCAACCATCAGATATCACTTCTTAGCAAATAGAGGATCTTCCACATAAAGGGCACTCTCAAATTGAGATCTAGTCCTCCTAGTGTCATTAGGATTTTCAGCTAGTTCCCCAGCTGCATGAATGGTATTTTCTGCCCATTTTGGTCTTGTAGGACTATTAGGATCTGAAATTAAATCATCATTATCAGACATATCAGAATCAACAAACTCATTAGTCTATTCACTTACAATCAATGGTTCTAGTGATGAAGAGGACTCTCCAACTTTAACTGTTGCTAAAGGCTCTTCTTCGAACTGAACACTTCTTTCAATGAAATCTTTGTTAGTGCTTAAGTTGATTAGCTTGTACCCTTTTGAATCTTCAGAATTCCCAACAAATAGGCACTCTTGGATTTGGGGTTACAAAGCCTTCCTCTTTTTAGTTGGAATTCTAGCCCAAGCCTTTGAACCAAAAATCCTGAAATGGGTCACATGTGGCTTGTGCCCACTCCAAGCTTCGAAATGAGTAATACCATCAAGCTGCTTATGAGGCACCCTGTTCTGGATGTAGGATGCATAGTTTATATCCTTGGCCCAAAAATTTGGTGGCAAAGTTTTAGCCTCCATCATGCAAGTTGCCATCTCTTTCAATGATATGTTATTTCTCTCAGCAACATTATTTTGTTGTGATGTGTAAGGGATTGAATGTTGCATCTGGATATATGCATCTTTGCAATACTGAATGAACTCAGACTTGACATATTCACCACCATTGTCATATATGAGGATCTTGAGTCTCCTCCCAGACTGGTTCTCAACCAAGGCTCGAAAGACCTTGAAGAGGTCAAAAACTTCAGACTTGTGCTTTAGGAAATAGACCCAACAAAACCTGGAAAAATCATCTATGAAGGTGAGTGCATATTTGGCTTGACTCATGGACATATGAGGGAATGGACCAACAATGTCACTGTGAATCAACTCAAGAGGTGCAAAGGTTCTCTCATACTTGTGCTCTGGGTGTTTTCGTAGGATACAACCTTGACAGACTACCTTAGAAAACTTGATCTTTGGTAACCCTATGACCATATCTTTTTCACTCAAGTTAAAAAAGAGACGTATAGTTCAGATGACCAAATATTTCATGCCAAAGCTTGCTTTCTTCATTAGCATGAGTAAGAAGAGCAGAGGGGTTTGAGTAGGGTAGAAAATGGGAAAACTTGTATACCTTCGAAGTGTGATCATCAACACCTTTTGCTATGATTTTACCATTCGAAATCTCAGTGATTTCAACTTCATCAGGGGAGAATATGACCTTCTTTGGAGACCCAGTGTGAGTCATCTAAAACACTGACAAGAGATTAGAGACAAGACCTGGAACATACAACACATTATTGAAATTACCATGGTCAAGATCAATCATACCCTTACCCAAACTATCAGTGAGAGAGTCATCTCCCAAAACTATTGGTGGACCTTTCGACATTTCAAGAGATGAGAATGTCTCCCTTGTCGAAACCATATGTCTAGAAGCTCCAGAATCAATGATGAAGTTAGGTGACCTTGATGTGCCAGCAACCAAGGCATGTACTCTCGCTCTGTCTTCTAAATTTGATCCTCCTTCCCTCTTCGTTGAACAATCAGGAAGGGAGATGCTATTCTTCTCCAGGAGTTGGGTCAACATGTCAATTTGCTTCTTCATACAAGAGCTCTCAGGATGAGAGCCCTTACTGCAGTATGCGCACTTGCTCATTTCTCATTTATTCTTCTTCTTCTGGAAGTTCTTCTTGGAGCCTTAGGGATCCTCTTGAGACTTTGACTTGTCTCTCTTTTGCTTAGGTGGATTTTTAGCTTTTTTCTTTCCTTTTGAATCCACCCTTGAATCTCCAACAACCAAAGCTTTGTTTTTGGAAGGTTTGATGGTGCCCATCATCACCAATTTATCTTGGTCCTAGGTGAGGGATTCCATGAACTCTGCAAGCTTAGGCATCTTTCAGGCTCGTGCTGTCAACTTGGTGGCATGGAAGGTTGAAACAAACACTAAGTAGTCAGGACAAAGCTTAGATATTATGGCCAAGACTAGTTGCTCTTCCTTCTTTTCGATCCCACACTGTTTTAGCTGCAAAACAAGGGCCTTAAACTTGGAAAAGTAGAGTTGCAATGATTCGAAGCTACTGGGACTCAAGGAGATCAATTCATTCTCGATTTTATGTCCTCTCATCTCATCTGTCTTTCCAAAAAGCTCTACAAGCTTCTCCCAAACCTCATTATGTGATGTCAATCCATCAAGATGAAAAAGGAGGTATCTTGAAATGCTCAAACACAAAAGACCATAGGCCTCAACCCTCTTGTTGTGCCATTTAATTTTCTCTGCAGCTGCATTGGGCTCTGCCTAAGTTGCCATGGTAACCCTGTAGAAACCTTTCTCTCTCAATAATATCTCCATCTCAACTTTCCACTCAAAGAAATTGAATGGAGTCAAGATGATCTTCTAAGATTGGTCCATAGCTCATCAAATGTGCCCTCCAGTCAACAGAATGTGCTCCCAGTCAAGATGTCGAACCTGCAATAACAATATAGAAGGAGATAAATTGATCTACAAATTCTCTGATACCATGTGGAAATTGAACCCAAGTGATAGAACAATTACACTCACAAAATTACTAATCAAACATGCAAAATTCACACCAAAGGAGACTAAGATTGGAGCATAACACTAATTTGTATTGAGTAAGTGTGCAATATCCAACCTTATGAAGTAATAGGCTTCTCAAATATATAATTACATGAGTGGTTCGAAAGCATAAGGATGCTATTTGATTTGGTCAAAAGGCAGGCTTACCAAAACTAGTCAAATCCCCCATAGGTGCATAAAGTAGTTTCCAAATCTATGAAGATGCTCACGAATTTGCTAAAGCAAGTGAGCAAGCTAAAGAGTGATGGAAAGACAACTCATTCATGCTTTTTTTTGGAGAAAAGGAGGAAGGATGATGTGGAAAAAAAACAAGCAGTTACACCTAGACTAACTTTTCTTTTTTCCTTAAAACTGTTGTAAATCAAGGAAGCTTTCAGAAAAAGAAGAATTGCGCTTTAGTAACCAGGAATAAAATCACACTTGCTAAAAATGGTTTCCAAGATGTTTCCCAAGCACTCCATGACCCATTTTTAGCATGTGTTTACTTCTAGGACATGTGGAAGACAACTAGCATAGAATAGAATCTAGGAATCTAGGTAATAAGACAAAAATGATTAATTAATGTCTAATGTGGGTAACTATGGGTTGATTATTCTAACAGTCCCACTAGTTTCTCTTGCTAATGAAAAATATTATTTTTGGCTCTAATTAAGTTTCAATGTAGTTCTTGGTGGTCATTTTCTAGCATTTTGTGCAAGATTGTATCTTAGGTCTTTGATCTTGCATCGAGATTAGAGTCTTTCATGGTTGAAAGTTCATTCTTGTGGGAGGCTAAGGTTTTCTTCACTAGATCTATCTATGTGCATTCTTCATGGAAGAGTTGGGACATAGCTCATGAACTCCTCTAGTTGTATGAAAGACTTTATCTGGTCCCGATCTATCTTCAAACATTGCAGCACACATTTTAATCATAAGTGTCATTTCCAAAGACCCATATATGCCCTCATAACCATTTTTCCACGTGGGCCTCCTTTGCATTGATGCTTTTTGTTAAACAAAAAAGGGTAATATACCTCTACTTGATTAACTTTGGTATAACTTATTACATTATAAGGTGTTTCTCACAATGGAGTTCATCTCTTCCATTGTGATATTTCCCCTCTTCTAGCCATTTATTTGTCTTGACGACCCTCTACTCCTTTGTCACCCTTCCCTTTGACCCTCATCCCCTCGTTCAACATCCTTGCCCTATTTTTGTTCTGGTCAGATGTTCATCCTCAAAAAGAAGATAAACAGCCTAAAAGACAGACTGATAAGGGGAAGGTAATGATCAAAAAGTTAGGTCACTCAGTCAAATCTACAAGTAAAGATGAGGTTAAAGCCAAGAAGGTGACAGAGCAGGTAGCAGAACAAGTAAAGGATGACAGTCAGCTCAAAGTGGCTTCAGATTCCATGAGAAACAAGTACTCATTGTTTGCAGGTGAAGAAGTGCAGCCTTGTCTGAAATTACCACCAGTAGCACATTCTGAACAAGCTAGGACTATTGATAAAGAGAGAGATGCTACTCTTGAAGAGGAATTACAAACTAAACAAAGGAGCCCTCTTACCATATTATCTGAAGATGAAGGTTATTTATTGGAGGATGAACAGCAGATTGTTGAGACAGAGCCAAGTACAGATGCACGTGGAGACTTTCCTACCTCAAGGGTAAAATCAGCCAAATCTAAGAAAAAGAAAAGGAAGAATGTAGCTTCATACAAAAGGCCTCAAACTAGGCCAACTAATAAATTGAGATGGAACATGAAAAAATTACTTCATCCCAAGTTGAATGCTAGACAAGAAGCTATTGTGATTGATTCTTCTTCTAATGAAGAAACAAAAATTGTTAAACAGGGCAGCAGAGGCAAAGGAAAGTTAATGGTCAAGCCTTCTTCTTCTTCTGAGCCTGCAAAGACAAAAGGATCACAGTTAGTAGGAGAGATTGAACAGCCTAGATCTGAAATGTCAGAAATAATTGCTGAGATAAAAGATAGACTCATCAAACAGCAGGAAGAGAAAAAAACAAAAACATGTACTCTTGAAAATGAGGAATTGGATGAAGAGGATATATCTATACTTAAGCAAGCAGGAATTATAGAAGAATCTATTGTTCATGTTGATTTCTCAGATCTTTTAATGCAGGATGCAAATGTATTGGAAAACCCTAGTTTTGATGATGAAAGCTTGCAGGAAAGATTTCAGAAATACAAGCAGCAGGTAACACAATTACAGGAAAATAATGACAGTTTGTGTAAAATCAACAAGGGTCTTACAGAAGAGCTACAAGATGTACATCATCATTTCTTACAGTTATCAGAAATGTCCAANTTACAGAAGAGCTACAAGATGTACATCATCATTTCTTACAGTTATCAGAAGTGTCCAAGGAAGTGTTAAAAAGAAAAGCAGCCACTGACAGGTATTCTAAAGATCTAGAAAGGACAATTGAAAGCTTACAACAAGAGAATGAAGACCTTCAGAAAAAGGTGGTTNCTAGAAAGGACAATTGAAAGCTTACAACAAGAGAATGAAGACCTTCAGAAAAAGGTGGCTGATTTGGAGAGAAAGCACAAAAGAGCAAAAAAGAGGTCTCAAAGG
>LPNX011152873.1:9334-20935 GCA_001517045.1 Pseudotsuga menziesii | reverse complement strand
CAAACTAAACAAAGGAGCCCTCTTACCATATTATCTGAAGATGAAGGTTATTTATTGGAGGATGAACAGCAGATTGTTGAGACAGATCCAAGTACAGAAGCACGTGGAGACTTTCCTACCTCAAGGGTAAAATCAACCAAATCTAAGAAAAAGAAAAGGAAGAAGGTAGCTTCATACAAAAGGCCTCAAACTAGGCCAACTAATAAGTTGAGATGGAACATGAAAAAATTACTTAATCCCAAGTTGAATGCTAGACAAGAAGCTATTGTGATTGATTCTTCTTCTAATGAAGAAACAGAAATTGTTAAACAGGGCAGCAGAGGCAAAGGAAAGTTAATGGTCAAGCCTTCTTCTTCTTCTGAGCCTGCAAAGACAAAAAGATCACAGTTAGTAGGAGAGATTGAACAGCCTAGATCTGAAATGTCAGAAATAATTGCTGAGATAAAAGATAGACTCATCTAACAGCAGGAAGAGAAAAAAGCAAAATCATGTACTCTTGAAAATGAGGAATTGGATGAAGAGGATATATCTATACTTAAGCAAGCAGGAATTATAGAAGAATCTATTGTTCATGTTGATTTCTCAGATCTTTTAATGCAGGATGCAAATGTATTGGAAAACCCTAGTTTTGATGATGAAAGCTTGCAGGAAAGAGTTCAGAAATACAAGCAGCAGGTAAAACAATTACAGGAAAATAATGACAGTTTGTGTAAAATCAACAAGGGTCTTACAGAAGAGCTACAAGATGTACATCATCATTTCTTACAGTTATCAGAAGTGTCCAAGGAAGTGTTAAAAATAAAAGCATCCACTGACAGGTATTCTAAAGAGCTAGAAAGGACAATTGAAAGCTTACAACAAGAGAATGAAGACCTTCAGAAAAAGGTGGTTGATTTGGAGAGAAAGCACAAAAGAGCAAAAAAGAGGTCTTGAAGGCTTGATAGCATTGATCTCCTTGTAGAAGCAGCGAAGAAGATATGAAACTGTTATTAGTTAATGGTTATTTTTGATAAACACTTTTGTTAAGCATTTGCTATTTTTAGCACTCATGTAATTTTGTAAAAAGTAACTTTTTACTTTACCTAGCTTAGTGATTCGATGGAGGTAGTTAGTGGGTAAGACCTAACTGATTTTGGGAGAACTTTCCTATTTAGATGAGTTAGCAAGACATTGTGAGGGTTCTGGATTTTGGGAGCATCAGGAGGTCTGCTAGCTGCTTGTACTATCAAACTTGTTCAGAGAACTGGTACTGTAACTCTCATATGCATTTACTGATGAAATAATGTGATATATGACTCTTTCCCCCACATTTTGTCTATGTTGACTTTGTTATTGAGCATGTTTTGCTTCTTAAATGGTAATTTCATTGCTAGTTGATGTATTTTTCTGATAATGCTTATCTTTTAATGTATGAACCGCAGCATAGTATCTTTGTTGAATTTTTGTGATATGTTTGGGCATCTTTATCAGTTTATGTCTATGATTTAGTTGTTGCTTTTACTCTGAATGTATTCCCTGCATGATCTTGAAGCTTACAACCAAAAACACATAAACAAAAACCCTAAACCCTAGTTTGAATTGAGTTTTTTCTCTTGAGATTGTGTTGGCTTGTTACCCTAGCCTTAGTAACAATTTCTGACACAAACATATTTTGCTCTCTATGATGTTTAGTAACCTTCATTAACTTTCTGCTAATTTCGCCAAAGATGTTTGTGTCAGAAATTGTTACTAAGGCTAGGGTAACAAGCCAACACAATCTCAAGAGAAAAAACTCAATTCAAACTATGTTTTAGGGTTTTGTTTATGTGTTTTTGGTTGTAAGCTTCAAGATCATGCAGGGAATACATTCAGAGTAAAAGCAACAACTAAGTCATAGACATAAACTGATAAAGATGCCCAACATATCACAAAAATCCAACAAAGAGACTATGCTGTGGTTCATACATTAAAAGATAAGCATTACCAGAAAAAGACATTAACTAGCAATGAAATTACCATTTAAGAAGCAAAACATGATCAATAACAAATCCAACATAGACAAACTGTGGGGGAAAGAGTCATATATATCATTATTTCATCAGTAAATGCATATGAGAGTTACAGTACCAGTTCTCTGAACAAGTCTGAAAGTACAAACAGCTAGCAGACCTCCTGATGCTCCCAAAATCCAGAACCCTCACAATGTCTTGCTAACTCATCTAAATAGGAAAGTTCTCCCAAAATCAGTTAGGTCTTATCCACTAACTACCTCCATCGAATCACTAAGCTAGGTAAAGTAAAAAGTTACTTTTTACAAAATTACATGATTACTAAAAATAGCAACTGCTTAACAAAAGTGTTTATCAAAAGTAACCATTAACTAATAACAGCTTCATATCTCCTTCGCTGCCTCAACAAGGAGGTCAATGCCATCTAGCCTTTGAGGTTGTCTTTTGGTCTTCTTTTTCTCCTGCTCCAGCTTGATCATCTTTTGAGTGAGATTTCTGTTCTCTTGCTGCAGATTCTTTATTGTGCCTTCTAATTCTGAACAGTGTTTGTCAGACATNTTTTCTCCTGCTCCAGCTTGATCATCTTTTGAGTGAGATTTCTGTTCTCTTGCTGCAGATTCTTTATTGTGCCTTCTAATTCTGAACAGTGTTTGTCAGCCATCCTTTTTCTTTTAAGAACCTCCTTAGATACCTCTGCTAGTTCTTGGAAATGACCTTTAACATCCAGCAATTCTTCTACAAGCCCTTGATTAATTTTGAATAATCCATCATTAGTTTCTTGCAGGTGTTTCATGTGTTTCCTATATTTCTGAATACTTTCCTGTACATCCTTTTCATCAAAATTTGGGATCTCTGATATACTTTCTTCTTTCATTAAAAAGTCTGTGTAATCTACAGAATCACTAGGACCCTCCAAAATGCCTGCTTCTCTGAGTATCTGTTCATCTTCATCCTCCCAATCGTGACTTTCAAAAGAACAGATTCTAGCTTCTTCATCTTGTAGCTGTTTTGAAAGTTTATTCCTTATCTCCAGCACTATTTCAGATAAATTAATTTTGGACTGTTGAATATCTCTTGCTAACTGTAATCTTTTTGTATTTGCAGGTTGAGAAGAGGGTGAAGGCTTAACAGTTGTCTTTCCCTTGCCTTTACTGCCTTGTTTAACAATTCATGTTTCTTCACCGGAGGAAAAATCAATCACCACAGCTTCCTGTTTGGCTAGTTTAGGGTTAAGTAACTTTTTCATGTTCCATCTTAGCTTATTAGTAGGTCTAGTCTTGGGTCTTCCATATGAAGCTACATTTTTTCTTTTCTTCTTCTTGGATTTAGTTGATTTTACCCTTGAAGTAAGAAAGTCTCCACATGCTTCAGTACTTGTCTCTGTCTCATCAATCTGTTGCTCATCCTCCAATAAATAACCTTCATCTTCAGATAATATGGTAAGAGGGCTGCTTTGTTTAGTTTGTAATTCCTTTTCAGGAGTAGCAGCTCTCTCTTTATCAATAGTCCTAGCTTGCTCAAGATGTGCTGCTGGTGGTAATTTCAAACAAGGCTGCACTTCTTCTCCTGCAAACAATGAGTACTTGTTTTTAATAGAATCTGAAACCACTTTGAGCTGACTGTCAGTCTTTACCTGTCCTGCTACCTGCTCTGTCACCTTCTTGGCTTTATCATCATCTTCACTTGTAGATTTGACTGAGTGGCTTAACTTTTTCATCATTACCTTCCCCTTATCAGTCTGCCTTTTAGGCTGCTGATCTTCTTTTTGAGGATGAACATCTGACCAAAAAAAAAAGAAATCCCAAGTCCTTCCCTCATGCTGCAACACTGTGGTGATGATCAGTTTGAGTAGACCATGGTGAAAAAGTGACTGGGAGGTGTGATCATCATGTTGCTTTATCTTGCTTGACATCTTCTGCAGGCTTTTTAAGAAAAAGAAGGGTAGATTCATTTTAGAAACTCCTACTATGTGCTGAAGGAACCTGAAATGATATTTAAAGACAAATGAATATCTGCCTTCACAGGTCACATAACTTTGAAGTATCCTTATGGGCTCAATCCACTCCTTCCCTCATTGCTGATCTCAGTAGCTTCTGCTATTAACTCCACAGTCAATTTGAATTTCAAAGCATCCATCATGATCATATCATCTTTGAGTCCCTTAGCAAACTTGCAGGACACCTGAGTATTGAAACCATCTATCTTCTTGAAAAACTTCAACCAACCTGCCTGCTGAAACAGTTCTGCACAGTCAGGAAGCTTCTGAATCCAGGTTAGGTCTGTGGGCTCAGCCCTGTTGACCTTACCACTTTTTCCACTTTTCCCCATATTCTTCTTTCAGAAAACAGAAACAGTCTGGCTTTAGGTTTCATAAATGTTTTGTAAACTGGCTTCTTGTGCTTTGAGCTCCTTCACAATCTGCTATACACTCCTGGACAGGCCTTCAAGTTCAATGTTCCCTTATCTCAACCATACAACTAAGTCTGTGGATAGATAACAATTTCTCAACTGTCGTGGCTTAAAGCTTCGTTTTGGAGTATCAACGGTCTCTTCTTATGAGAACAGGTGTCTTCATATCATCTCCTTAACTGCAGGTGCATGAATTAAGAAGCCCTAATTTCTTGCTGGCGTTAAAAACACTGTCTTCTCTTCACAGGAACACAATCCACCTCTTTAGTGTTTTGATATGCATTACGAGCACTCCTCTCCGATAATAATGCGTATAGAAGGATAATTTTGCAAGCTTTAGCCGAGATTTGTTGATTTTGTCCAACTGATTCCGCATAATATGCAATGATGAACCTGCTCTGCTTCGTGACTGATAACCAACTAATATCGTGTCTAAACTGCAGTAAACACGTGTTAAAACACTCACACAATACAATCAGTCACTTCTAGATGAAAATCATGATGAAAATCTGCATAAAAATCAGAAAAACAAAGGGCCGCGATATTCTTGTAGCGCGCCCTTTGTTAAATTTTCATCCAGCGCTACAAGAATAGTTGCTAGGCCAAATTTTCGCTCTTTTGCAATTTTCAGCTAATTTGTCGAAGGTTTTAAAAGTTTCTTGGTTTAAGAAACAAGTCTAACTGCTCTCTAAACACATTAATGAATCCATTTTGATAATATGACTTTCTTTAACCCCTTTTGAAAATGCAAAAGACCACCAATCAAATAAAACCTATGAAAAGGATACCCAAAAAACTATCAATTCATCAAGAAAACTCCTAAAGGAAATCAAAACTAAAACTTAAAACAAAGCTTAATGAGAAACAAACCAAAAAATTTAAGAAATCAAGCCAAAATGGACAGAAAAATTACTGACTCAACATCTGGCTCCAGCTGCGGGATGAAGTCCTCCCTGCGAGGCTTCAAGAACTTGTAGACCAGTGCCTTCTGTCCTTTATTTACCTAACTGCAAACTTCCATTGGGCTATGGAGTCTTTATTCAACCTCACTCACACCGGTATGTACAATGAAGAGTGAAAATGATCTCATAAACTGTAAAAATGCTTGAGGAATCACCCATTAACAGGGCTGAGCAATTCCTCACCTTCCAAGGACTGTAAGATAAATGTATTATTTTCCAACACTTTAGAAATCAGAAAAGGGCCAAACCAAATATTATCAAATTTGCCATGCTTACCCTTCTGTTCTTTTCTTGCATCCCATCTTAAGACTAACTCACCTTCTGAAAAAATATGCTCTTTAACTCTTCTGTCAAACCTGTTTTTTACTTTAGCTCTGTACAGCTGAGCTTCGTTGTCTACCTTCTCTCTATGCTGTTGTAGCTCTATCATCTCAAAGATCCTCCTTTGCATGTCATCTGGTTCCTCTTGAGAGTTTTGGAGGAATTTCATCACTGGAATCCCCAATTGAACAGGGAACACTGCCTCTGTGCCATATACTAGCTGAAAAGGAGAAGTACCAATGGCCTGCTTTACTATAATCCTGTCTGCCCACAATGCATATTTCAGCATTGAATCCCAAGACCTTTTGTTATGTTTCAGCAATTTCTTAATACTTTGAATGACATTCTTGTTGGATGATAAGATGCAGCATTGGAGGTGGAGTCAAACTTACTGGCTTCAAATAAACTTAAAAAAGAAACACCTCAACAGTTATATGAAAGAAAAGGAAAGAAGGAGGCTGTTTCAACAAGTGCTGCACCTCAGTCTGCTGAAGCCAAAATAGATGAAATGGCTAAACTTGTGAAGGTTCTCACTGCCAAGCTGAACAAACTAGAACTAGAAAAGAATTCTGCCAAGCCCGCTCTAGAGGCTCAGAGGAATCCAAATAATCAAAATCAATTCAGGAGGCAGTTTGCTCCTAGATTCATGCCAAGGGAGCGAAGAAATATAGAAGATAAACATAGACTGATAAAGATGCCCAAACATATCACAAAAATCCAACAAAGAGACTATGCTGTGGTTCATACATTAAAAGATAAGCATTACCAGAAAAACACATTAACTAGCAATGAATTTACCATTTAAGAAGCAAAACATGCTCAATAACAAATCCAACATAGACAAAATGTGGGGGAAAGAGTCATATATCACATTATTTCATCAGTAAATGCATATGAGAGTTACAGTACCAGTTCTCTGAACAAGTCTGAAAGTACAAGCAGCTAGCAGACCTCCTGATGCTCCCAAAATCCAGAACCCCTCTAATGACTTCTAAAACTCTCTAAATACTACTTTTACAAAAACAGTTAGGTATCAAAAACCCCAACTCTCCTCAACTGATTCGATGGCTAAAGAAAAGTTCCAAAATATTACAAAATGTGAAATTTACCACAAATAGTAAATCACTTAACTAACGAGCTTTTCAAAAAGATAACTAATAACTAACTAAACAACTGTCTTATATATCTTTTGTTGCCCTTGGGTTTTCTTGGAAATCCATGATCTGGAAGGATATGCTGAATATCTAGATATTGCATTGCTTTTTCCTGACTCTCCTTCATTTCCTCGGGGCTTATGTCCCCCTTGTTGGTTTTGTTAATTTTCTTGATACATATCTGAACAGCTTCTAATAGTTCCTGGTTGTTTTCATCATGTTTGAGACCTTCCTGATAAGTTTCCATGGCTTTGTCATATTCTTTCATGAAGAACTGAACAACAGCTTTCCTAGAATAGCCTTTTGTAAATGATGGATCCAGCTCAATACACTTATTCACATCCTCAAGACCTTCTGGCAAAGCTCCAAGCTTTGTGTAACAAGCTGCTCTGTTACTGTAGACGCTTGCATCCTTGGTGCTTCAGTATAATGCTTTATAGCCTCAGGATATTACTGTTGCTTAAAGAATTCATTTCCTTTCTCCCGCTCTTCATCTACCACTTTGGATCAAAGTCTTCCTGTTGCTCCAAATCTTTCTTTGCTTTCTCAGCTTCATTAAACTTCTTCAATGTATCTGGAATATCCATTGGTTCTGGCTCTGGCTCTGGCTCTCGAAACTCTTCAGTTTTAATGAGCAACTCCATACAACCTTCTTGACTGATATACTTGTTTTCAAAAGCAAAATAAATCTCTCCACCAAGTGGAATGATTCAGATCTCCGAGGATTCAATGTTCTTCATCAAGCCTTGTTGAGAGTCTCTGTTTTCTGCTTGAAATAGCATTTGCTTGACAACAAGACCTCCCATGCTGTGAGTCACAAACACAACAGGTCGATCCCCAACACCTGCTGCAACTAGCTTATTGAACATCATTGAACTCACTTCATCAAGTGGTATTGTAGCTCCCAACCACTAAGATAAATTTGTCTTATATTTAACTGTGAGTAAGCGAGTTTGAGGAAGATCAGCTGCAAGCCATTCTCTAGGCCAACATGTTCCTTCTCTTCCAGACTCCTGATCAATCTTCTCAACTAAGACTGATTTACTTGTAGTGGAACACTTATCATCTGTCACACGCCAGGTTTGAAAGGCCCTCCACACAACCCATGCACAAAAACAACATCTAAAGAAAGACCTGATTCTTACAGTGGATGTTGAAATGTGCCATCAGAAATACTAGGTTTCAAATCTTCTTTGGAGGAATCAATCTCCTGATGAACATTTTCTGTTGAATGAGGAGGCACACGCATATATTCTAAATCCATATTATCCATGCCCGATGTCCTGCATTGGGATATATTTAATCTGTCATATGTTTGACATTTAAAGTGAGAGGACTCAGGATTAATAAGGAAATCATATCTTCGTATCGTGGGTACATGTTTCCCTGAATATTCATGTCTAAAATGTCTATACTGATATTGCTATTGTTAAAAGGTGTTTGAATGCCTTATTTGCAACCACAGAAGAGCTTAAACAACGCTGGGCAATTTAAGAGGAGGAACAAAATCTGAACTACTCGCAACTGTACATTTGTACCAACTTTCTTATGTAAAATTTCAGACAAGCTTCTGTAAAATATTAATGGACCAAATTGTTCTCGTTCTGAATCTGGATGACTCTCCATTACAATTAAATTCATGGTAGAAATGGCTTGCAATTTTATGCTCCTGCCTGCACTACCCAGCATTATTTGATGGAGCTTCCTGCATTTCCTCTGTAGAAATGTACTCTTGAGGAAAACTTGTCTGAAGCAACAACATCAACTATATTAAGCTTGCCAGCAGTAGTTAGCTTATTCACATTCTCTGATCGAAACTGATCATTATTGTTTTGTGTGTTAGGTAAGTTGAGATATTCACAAGTGCCATAATCATTGCCCCAACGAAAATATGTCCTGCTTTCAATGGATCCATTCTTGAAACTGCAATCGTGGCACAATGTACAGTTCAATACTCGCAAGGCACTTTGAACAATTTTCACATCTTTAAGAGTACAAAACTCGAGCAATTATTCTATGAGAGCCTCAACTGGTGCCATC
This sequence comes from Pseudotsuga menziesii, assembly GCA_001517045.1. Taxonomy (NCBI): domain Eukaryota; kingdom Viridiplantae; phylum Streptophyta; class Pinopsida; order Pinales; family Pinaceae; genus Pseudotsuga; species Pseudotsuga menziesii. The sequence goes on along the minus strand of LPNX011152873.1, from coordinate 12,061 downwards.
GCATTTGCAACTTTGGTTAAAACAAAACGCAGCTTCAAAGAAAGTATATGCATTTTCTCTGCTTCAGAATCTTTAGCAACATTCATCAAATGGCCTCCCATAGACAAGTCATTGTGAATGATGTCCTTTGCCTCAACTAATTTCTCCAAAACGACCTCCAGATATGGCATTGCACTGCTATAGAGCATCTAATGCAGAACTAAATGGTTGAATTGCAACAAATTTCACAACTTTCCCAAAACGATTAAGATCAACTATAGAGTTCTGAACAGCTTCTATGCTCTGGCCAATTTCGTCCAATCCATGAGCCTCAAATAATCCATATCCAGATGCAAATTCAAACAGCAAATAAAGAGCCATTTCAGAACAAGCCTTATGAGATGCGATATTAAGCTATAAGCTGAATATTGTTATGGAAAATACAGCAGGCTTTCCTATTAACCTAGTGAAAACCCCACCGAGATCAAACACAGCAACCAAACACTCCTTCTCATTCATGCCATAAGAGAAAGCAGTTGCAGTTGACTCATGATGATTCTTTTAACATCCAATCCTGCAATTTTACCAGCATCTTTGATTGCTTGGCGCTGAGCATCATTGAAATAAGCAGGCACAGTAACGACTGCATTCGAGACAGTCCTTCCAAGGTAACCCTCTGCAGCTTCTCTCATCTTGGTCAGCGCAAATGCGCCTATCTGATTGAGAGAGTACTGTTTCCCATTTATTTCGACCCAAGCATCACCATTTGTTGCTTTAACAATATTAAATGGAACAATTTTCACCTCTTTCAAATATTTCCCCAGTCTACCCAAACCTTCAACACAAACTACGTGCCTCAGTAACCAATACCTCGGGTAAATTGGTCAACACAGCATCTGAAGATGTTAACAGAACCTCTTTAATGCTCCACTATAGTTGCTTTAAACCAGACTTCGAGCTGTTTAATGGCTGAACAGGTGCCTTCCAACGTTCAATTTAACTGGTAGCAGCGAAATTAGGAAGCCCTAACTTCCCGTGAAGCCTTAAAAAACCTCTTTCTGTTCTGCTGCGGCAAGATCCGGTTTTTCAGTGGTTATGTGCATGCAAATGACAACTGACCTCTCATTAAACATCAAACCACGCTGCTACCTGTCAAAATCAATTGCCTTTGGTCTCACGATGACCACGATTCCTTTCCCAGTGTAACCACCTGTTTTTATGATAATTCTTTAACCAACACGTAGTAAACACTCCACAATACGGGATTAGTCATTCACCGTTTGAACTCATGATAAAATTCTGCTAGAAAATCGGGAAAACCAAAGGCAGCGATATTCTTGTAGCGCGCCTTTGGTAAATTTTCGCTCCAGCGCTACAAGAATATTTTCGGTGTTATTTTTTCACTGTTTTTTTAGCTTTTAGGCATTTTGACTGCAGTTTAAAAGTTATTTGAAGTCTGACTATGCAGGACCATGCTCATAATGCTATTTGTGACCACATTATTCGATAATATGACCTTTTATAACCTTTTAAGACCCAAGGGAGGAAAAAACAAAATAAGACCAAAGGCAAAAAGACTTAAAAATTAAAGTAAATACCCAAAAGCTCCTATAGTAATTGAAAAGATAAAATCAAAGAAACAAGAAAACTTAATCAAAAGGGAATCAAACATGAAAATATAAGAAACAAATTCCTGACATAACATCTGACTCCAGCTGCGGGATGAAGTCCTCCCTGCGAGGCTTCAAGAACCTGTAGACCAGTGCCTTCTATCTGCTACCTTATCTACCTGTCTGTAAACTTCCATTGGGCTATGGAGTCATCAAGCCTTCAGTACTGATCTCAATGAAAACCTGTATCCCATCTGTAGCTTACATGCAGCCTGCTCTGCTTATTCATGAACTGAACCAAACTGAAAAAGATCTAACTGCTCATAGGAAGAGCTTATTCCTCTGTCTACTCCTACATCTAACCATTAGGAGCAGAATGATCAAGTAAAAGCATGCTTCCAATGAAGCCATGTCAGAAACTGATTTACAGGCACCTTGCTGAATCTTGACCCGAAAAGTAATGAAGGCCATATCATACAGAAAAGAAGATTGAGTAAATGATAAAGACAATTTCCTTCTGACAGAAATATCTTAACATCTACGCTGCTGAGAGAATCTAAAAAGTCAGCAACAGGGTATTCAAAATCATAAAAGAATATCTCCTTGATCTGTTGTTCCAATTGACTGTGTTGCAGCTGCTCTTCTTTTCCTTCATAATCTTCAATGTCGAATGTAGACTGCTTGATCTCTGCTAAAAGAAAATACAAATTGAATTTCTGATCTGAAACTTTCTGCTCCTCTTCAGATTTGATGCTATTCCCCTGTGTCTGCACATCTGAAAACTGAACGCTGCCCTCATCATCTTCTGTAGATGTGAAACTGTTACTTGCTGATATATCAATCTGCAAGTCTGGAAAACGTGGACTGCCCATAACATATGCTGCATCAACACATTCTTGATCATGAACCTTGTTCTCTAGCTGAAAATCAAAAAGTCCCTGTAAATCTGAAAATGATAAGCTGTCCTCCTCATCTTCTGCAGATCTGAAACTATCTTCTACTAATATGCCAGTATGCTCAACGTGTTCAAAGTTTTCAGAAGGAGTAATCTGATCATCATCTTTAAAGATTTCGAAAGAAACAATCTGATCATCATGACAATCATCTTTAACAAATGAATTTGATACAATATTAATAG
>LPNX011152872.1:19786-41594 GCA_001517045.1 Pseudotsuga menziesii | reverse complement strand
ACCATAGCATGGACGACCACACGATGTGCACTCGTGAGGCTCAAAAGTAGGATGGGAATGTGCTGATGGTGCTGCACTAGTAGATGGTCCTGCAGTAGATGGTCCTGCACCAGTGGGTGGTACTGCACTAGAAGATGTTCTGCACCATGAGGACCTGGTGTATGTAGCACACCAGGGACAGATGTCCCTTCCTCACCCATATGCTAATCAAACATATACTATTATAATCAAACATTAAGAAGCTATTGCATAAAATAAAACCCATACCATCTAAGACAATCATAATCTACATAATAAGAGTCGTACTACATAAATTTCAAAGCCCAACATAATAAAAAACCACATTAATTATTTCATACACAGAAATCATTAATAACCAAGCATTTTCATCGAGGTCACAGGAACGAATCCTGTAGACACCCGTTTTCCAATTCACATACATAAATTACGATGCCCTTTACATTAAAAACCACCATAACATTAATACCCAATAATCAACTTACAGCAGCCAGATAACATATAACCAACGCATCATTACCATATTAAATTAAGAATTATGTAAGTGCAAAGAGGTCGGAGGTCGTAGGATAGAATCCTGTGGACAGTTTGAATGCCCAAATCACAACCATTTAAAATAATAAACCCTCAATACCCTAAACAAACCAGTGTCAACTCGTGTAGGGTCCTAAATCTTTTAGAAAGCCACGGTGCATCAACTACACACATGCTGTAAACCCAACTTAAAATCACTAGACAGTCATCGTAACACCTTTACAGATCCTTACATTGTAAGTCCATGGCCACGACCCATAAATAAACTTCATAGTAAATTAAATAAACTATTTTATGCCTTGTCAATGAATCACTCACAACAACGATTTTACACACAGGGTTTACACCAACATCCTTCCTTAACCTTTTATTTACACATTAAAAACACCAACCGCAAGTCTCGATCTATTCATTATCGCAACCATAATGGTGGGTCGCAACACCATTCATGGCATGGCTCGAGAAGCCATCAGCGCTCACTGTTTAAGTCATCCAAATAAATAATACAACCAATGTAAGTGAATGTCACACAAAACATATTTTATACACAGTAATTTGACACCATAATCAAGATACGCCATCGTTCCTCTCGCCATTGCACCATTTGCAAGCAATGGTGTAGCATACCCCATATACCCCTAATACTCCAGCGTCCAAGTGCTCTGTAACAAGTTTGTGTCATTAAGTATAACTTGCACATAAATTGGGAGATCTTCCTTAGTTTAACATAACTAAGTAAGCCCGCTAGACAGGAAGAGACGTTTACCTCTCACGCAGTACATGGGAGAACTAGTCCCGGCACTGCACCCACTTTGGTTCCAGAAAAAAAGTTTAGTTAGATTTCGGTATACAACATAAGCACGTGTAAAATAATAATGAAGTACATAATCAAAGCATCTAACATACATAGCAAAGCGTGAACATAAGAATCACATAGTCATCAAGGTTACGACATCATAATTACAAACAACAAAACAAAGTAATAATCATAATTGAAGTAGGGGAGTAAGACCTAAGAACAACTTATGAAAATTGAGTAGTACTATAGAGTATGACACTTTCCGCAAGTTTAAATAATGTTTGGTTTAGGTTGTGTTTGACTAGCCTAATATTTTTTTTCAATTTTTAGGGTCATTACAATTAGTGACCAATTTTTAAAGCTTACGTAGAGGTTGCTAGAATCCACAAGCTCAAACAACACATACACACAAAATAATTCAAAATGTAGAACCAAGTTCATTTTCACACTCACAAACGTTATATTTATATTTAAAAATATTGGCTTTTGCTAATTCTATTGTTTAAAGATCAAATTCTAAGTACAATGCTTCATATGTAGTAGTTTACAAAAATTGATCATGAAAATCAATACTTTAGTATGTTACAAGTTTTGGGAGGTTTAAATAGAATGGAAAGTACACAAATGTATGTATTGAATAAGTTCCAAAGATACTAAACATAATATTCAACGATCAATGACATGCTCATATGTTGTTATAATGAAGCATGTGTGCACTTAACTGTCTTTGTGGAATTCTAGGAAACGATGAGATCCAAGTTGTTAGCATAATACAAGATGTTATGGAACATTTCAGCATCCTTGAAATAAAAAAGTACATAGATTTTAAATATTTTACAAGTTTTTTAATGCATTTTTAATAAACATTACCAATATTGAGATTGTCTCAACATCACAAGTGGCTAACTTTTTCCTCTTGGTGGCGTTGTAATAATTTCCAGGTGTATCCTAAGCTTCATCTACCATCCTTAAAAGGAAATATACTATTAATAACATTATGTGTCACAAGAGACAAATCAATACAACATGCACAAGGTGACAATTGTTTTTTTATTCAAAAGCTCTCTTAATCACTCTATCTAATAGGGTATTATGGTTCTTCAAGAAAAAAGAATGATACTTTGAAACACATAAGGAATATGGAAAATGAGTAAATTTGAGATAATAATAACAACAATTTAAAACTACAATTAGAAAAAGTTAATAAAATTTAGTGAATACAAACCAAAAAGTCAAATTATACAATGTTTAATGTCTTTAATTGAGTTATTTGTATACAATATTCCTTATTCATCTTTATATATCCTAAAGGTAGATTGGATGTGTAATTTTCTATGATAGATTTAATTCACCATTTCAATGGTTCCACCATCATTATAGTAATTTTTTTAGTTTATAGAGATATAAAATATATACACTATAAATTTATATGACATATGCTAATTTTCATGTAACTAATTTACAAAATAATATTTTAGATCTTTTTTAGCAGCTATAAATCTTGAGATTTAAAAGATAATGTTTAAGTTTGTTATAACCATAACCATAATATATACAATAATTATGATTATTTGAAAATTTTAAGCAATTAATACTATAGATGCACTTTATTTAAAGATTTATCATACCATTTATAAAACTCTTAAGAAATAAATCTCTTTTACAAATTTTTATTCAAGTTTTGTGGTTTAAATAATTATAATAAAATAAATTAAGATTTAAAAATAAATATTTATATAATGAAATAAACAAAAGGAAGTAATAAATAATGAAATAAAATTTCTATGCAAGCTATTTATGCGTGTCAAATGATGAAAAAGTGTTACACGACCATAGAGATGCAACCCTACAATGGTACAGGGTAAGGCGTGTTTTATTAAAGTCAGTAAAGTCATATCTGCACAGTGGGCAGGAAAGATTTTGATGAAACCCTTTCAGGGTGCATCTACCATGAAAAATATGCTTGGGATTGCATGGAATTTGTTTGGCAAGTTCTCCAATTGGAATTAATTCATGGCAAATTGCACATAACCATCCGTCTCCGTCACCACTTGTAGCGACGAGCTCCTGAGAAATATCCACGGTTAAAGAAGAATCAGAAGCTGAATAGACAGCAGCTACACGATTAGTCTCAAAGCAAGGGATATATTTCGCTGTCATTTGACGATGAAGAGTAAATTCTTGACTTAAAATTTGTATAGAATTAGTGGTATTCACATCCTCAAGGAGTTGCAACACCCGTTCATGAGATGAGAAACTCCCACTCCATAATGTTTGCATGCTCAAAATATTTCCATCTCGGCGGCTCCAATCCTTCACTATTCGATACCAAACGGTAATTTTTTCCTCGGTTGTGACCCTGACGTCCCTCTGATCATTAGAACTCACTGAAGGCAATTCATAATCTTCAGCCGGTCTAATGTCATTTACAGTATCCCATATATTCTCGAACTCCCAGAGACATCTGTCTCCTTGAGTAATACATCTATACTCTACCCCCGAGACACCTTCAGCCGTTTGTGAAACGCGGTCAGATTCGCTTGACTGATATGCTACTGTGACTACTTCTAGTCTATCCATAGAATATTCCATCTCCCTAGTTCTCTCCAAAGCCAATTTTCGCCACACCATGCCTCTCTTTAACTCCGCGTTGAAATGTCTAGAAATCCTCTTATATATTTCTAGGGCGTGCCCCACTCTCTGGCTGACCAGATCGGAATTGTTCGTTACGTTACGTTGTTCCTCCATCTAGGGCTTTTGAGTCGCTTATAAGAAATGACTAAAAGATCGCAACAGAAATAAAAAAAATGTTTCACTATTAATCGCTTCTGAAAAACCAAACAAGAAGTTTGAATTTATAAATATGGTTGGGAATATACATAAAACGTTTCAGTGGCACAAACATTTTAATCATTGCGTTTCCCATAGGCTGACATAAACAAGAGGTTCCAAAGTACCGGAATAAGGGAGTAGATGATCTTTTGATTCAAAGTGGGTCAAACTTCCTCGCCTTTGTCCGGATTTTTTTGTTGGAAGATATTTTATCTGATTTCAGTTTGAAGGATAGGTGCAAGATGACAGTAACAATTTTTTTGTTGGAAGATAGTTTATCTGATTTGAATTTGAAGGATAGTGGCAAGATGGCAGTCACTATGGGAGGGCGTGTGTGTGGATTTTTTAGCTGGAAGATATTTTATCTGATTTGTATTTGAAGGATAGTGGCAAAATGACAATGACTATGGGAACACCCGACATGCACCCTGAAAAGAACCTTCCTTAAGTGAACCATATGTGTGAGAGGGGCCTCTGCCTAGAATATCTAAGTGCCACCAATCCCCAAACAGTTGGAATAAGAGGGCTGGTTTTAGAACCCCTTTCTCCAAAATTCATGAGAGTTGGACTTATAAGTATGGTTCAGTAATAATCATATTTGATCTAGTTTAAAAAAAGCTATTCCTAGATGTTCCACATATCCCATTGAATTGTTTATTAGCAGCTCAACCATTATTCTTAGGCATGCCTTGTTATATATAAGACATTGATATGTATTTTTATGGTAAATATTTCCTTGGATGGTAGGGATGGAAAAACTATCACTCCTAGCCTTTTGTCACATCTCTTGGCATCTCTAATTAACAAGAAGATTTTACCATGTAGTTAGATGTGCACCTATTCTTTCAATCCATGGTGGATGACAAGATGTAGGAAAATTAATTACAAAAATCCTCTAAGCAATGCTAAACACCACTTAATGAGGAACACATCAACAATCCCAAATCACCCAATAAAGTTTCTCTCTAATCAAGCCTCCATTAAAAAAGGGTTGCATTCATAGATTGAATAAACTCCTAAAGAGACTTTGAAAAACAACATTCCTATAACATGTGTTTCATTGTTTTCAACTTTAGGACAAGAGGGGAAAATTCAATTAGAGAGATAACCTTTAACTAGTCATGCCTTCTTAGAAAAGCCCTCCTAAAACACCATCCATGGAAACACTTCAAATTAGTAACTAACCCTAATTAGCCACAAACTATGAAGTCTCCTAATCCACCTTCTCTTTGTAGCTATAGATAACCATTATGAACTAAGAGCAAGTTTGTTCTCATGTTGTTGATGAAAAAGGATGTATCTCATATTACAACAAGTAGAGCTAGAAGTTCCACTCAAAACCATGCCAAAAGAGACAAGGAATGTGAATATTCATTTTTAAAATGTCCTCTTACAAAATAGGCCAATAATTTCCATAATAATATGTATGTCCATACAAGACATGGAAAGCTATCTAGAAATAATTCTTTAGTCCTTACAAGAGAAACTACTAGCATCCCACAAATCGATCCAATAGAAATTCCTCTTCTTACCCAATCGTCATATTTGAAAATAAACAAAACAATGTCGACAACACACATGCCTTGCACTTTTCAACGTTAAATTACTCCCCTAATCTTATCCTATCCATCTAATTAACATCTAGCACTTCACAAAGACAACTAATTTTCTCCCTAGATACATTTGATGATAAAGGACCCTAAGCCTTGGAAATTGGGAGGACATGAAATCATATAGCATAGACCAAATAATCCCTTGATTGTAATGTTGTAATATCCTCAATTTTGGACCTACTACTTATAGGCATGAGCCCCATTGATTATGATGTTACCTTGATATTTTATTTTGATATACTTTTTGAGAGACCCCACTGCATATGAAAATGATGATTTGTTTGATATATAGGGCGTAAGCCAATTGCATATGATATATATATATATATATGTTTCTTTGGGTTGGGCGTGGACCGTGAAGCACATGGTTGATGAGATTTTTTGTGTTGAGAGACGATATTTGGAGCACCTGGGTAAATTGATGTTTTCTCTTGAGCAAGAAGCTCTGGAGCACATGAGTGCAAGAGTGTAATATCCCGAATTTTGGACCTAAAAGTAAAATTAGGAACTAGCTGAAAGTTATTAAGTTAACTATTAAAAGTAGTAAATTAAATGGAAAGGGTTAAATCAAGAAATGGAGTAATTATGGATTTAACTACCCCCTTGGCTAAAAAGTGTGTCTATAAAGTCTCAAGCCAAGGAAAGGCTTGGGATCTCATCTATCTTTTGGAGTCATTATTCTGCCTGTATTATTTCTCAAGTGAATTCTTGGGGAACAATTTCCTCAAAGAAAAAAGGAGAACCGATCCGCACGTGCTATACGAGTTAGGGAAACCCTACCTTAGGAGCTCTAAGCTACTTTCATGTTGGACCCAGCTAAGGGGGATATGGATCGAAACTAGGAACGCTTACCGGTCATGGTTTGGTGGTTGGGTCGAACGTGGTAGTTCCCAAGTGATTTGGCCATCTATCCTCCTATGATTGCTAATGCTACTTAATTGAGTGTGGAGGTTCATCAATTATTTAGGAGTTTCAAATTTACAGGTACGATGTCCTCGACTATCTATTTTTCTTTTCTAGAATAAATGCTTATTAGATTATGCAAAGGTTTTTATTATATGTTCTAACCGTAGGTGCTTTTGTTTTCCGTGTCAAATCTTTTAAGGGTTTACATTTTAGATTATAACCCTAGGCTGTAATTTATTTTCGATGCTAGACTTATCTAGGGTTTATTGAGTTGGGTTACTTATCTAATTTTAACTCATGTATAAATATTTATCAAGGGATTTGCACCTTAGTTTTACTTTTGTACTATTTTTACTCTCTAAGGCATGTTTCCTACAAACTAGGTTTTATTTCAAGTTTATTACATAGTTGTCCTTTGTCCTATATACTCAACTCACATATTTCATTTGTTAGTAGAGGCATGTTATAATTAAATAGACTAGTTCAGAAGTAAGTTTTATATCTAGAATCAAATCATAACACCCTTGATTAATCTATTAATTTAAAAATCTTAACTAATAAATGATATGTGTATATATTAACACATAGGAAATAGGAACTTAAATTCCAAAAGAAATCAATAATTTAAATACAATTAAAAGTTAACCATAAAACATCAAAGCTAAGATAAGAACCAATGAAGACCTTTTGAGGTATGTATAAGTAAACAATGGCATAAACCAATTTAGAGACCAAATAAATTAGACCCTAAATGGTCCACGATATATAAATATCTATACTAATTACTTTTCCAAGTTATAAACAAATACTATTATAATCAAACATTATGAAGGTATTGCATAAAATATAACCCATACCATCTAAGGCAATCAAAATCTACATAATAAGAGTCGTACTCCATAAATTTAAAAGCCCAACATAATAAAAAACCACATTAATTATTTCATACACAGAAATCATTAATAACCAAGCATTTGCATCGAGGTCGCGGGAACGAATCCTGTAGACACCCGTTTTCCAATTCACATACATAAATTACGATGCCCTTTACATTAAAAACCACCATAACATTAATACGCAGTAATCAACTTACATCAGCCATATAACAAATAACCAACGCATCATTACCATATTAAATTAAGAATTATGTAAGTGCAACGAGGTCGCAGGTTGTAGGATAGAATCCTGTGGACAGTTTGAATGCCCAAATCACAACCATTTAAAATAATAAACCCTCAATACCCTAAACAACCCAGTGTCAACTCATGTAGGGTCCTAAATCTTTTAGAAAGCCATGGTGCATCACCTACACACATGCTGTAAACCCAACTTAAAATCACTACACACTCGTCGTAAGACCTTTACAGATCCTTACGCTGTAAATCCATGGCCACGACCCATAAATAAACTTCATAGTAAATTAAATAAACTATTTTATGCCCTCTCAACGAATCACTCACAACAACGATTTTCCACACAGGGTTTACACCAACAGCCTTCCTTAACCTTTTATTTACACATTAAAAACACCAACTGCAATTCTTGATCTATTCATTATCGCAGCCACAATGGTGGGTCGCAACACCATTCATGGCATGGCCCGAGAAGCCATCAGTGCTGACTGTTTAAGTCATCCAAATAACTAATACAACCAACGTAAGTGAATTCCACACAAAACACATTTTATACACAGTAATTTGACACCATAATCAAGATACGTCGTCGTTCCTCTCGCCATTGCACCATTTTCAAGCAATGGTGTAGCATACCCCATATACCCCTAATACTCGAGCGTCCAAGTGCTCCGTAACAAGTTTGCGTCATTAAGTATAACTTGCACATAAATTGGGAGATCTTCCTTAGTTTAACAGAACTAAGTAAGCCCACTAGACAGGAAGAGACGTTTACCTCTCACACAGTACATGGGAGAACTAGTCCCACCACTCCACCCACTTTGGTTCCAGAAAAAAAGTTAAGTTAGAATTCGGTATACAACATAAGCACCTGCAAAATAATAATGAAGTACATAATCAAAGCATCTAACATACATAGTAAAGCGTGAACATAAGAATCACATAGTCATCAAGGTTACGACATCATAATTACAAAGACTAAATAAAGTAATAATCATAATTGAAGTAGGGGAGTAAGACGTAAGAACAACTTATGACAATTGAGTAGTACTATAGAGTATGACACTTTCCGCAAGTTTAAATAATGTTTGGATTAGGTTATGTTTGACTAGCCTAAATTTTTTTTTTCAATTTTTAGGGTCATTACAATTAGTGACCAATTTTTAAAGCTTATGTAGACGTTGCTAGAATCCACAAGCTCTAACAACACATACATACAAAATAATTCAAAATGTGGAAACCAAGTTCATTTTCACACTCAGAAATGTTATATTTATATTTAAAAATATTGGCTTTTGCTAATTCTATTTTTTTAAGATCAAATTCTAAGTACAATGCTTCATATGTAGTAGTTTACAAAAATTGATCATGAAAATCAATAGTTTAGTATGTTACAAGTTTTGGGAGGGTTAAATAGAACGGAAAGTACACAAATGTATGTATTGAATATGTTCCAAAGATGCATTTTTAATAAACATTACCAATATTGAGATTGTCTCAACATCACAAGTGGCTAACTTTTTCCTCTTGGTGGTGTTGTAATAATTTCCAGGTGTATCCTAAGCTTCATCTACCATCCTTAAAAGGAAATATACTATTAATCACATTATGTGTCACAAGAGACAAATCAATACAACATGCACAAGGTGACAATTGTTTTTTTATTCAAAAGCTCTCTTAATCACTCTGTCTAATAGGGTATTATGGTTCTTCAAGAAAAAAGAATGATACTTTGAAACACATAAGGAATATGGAAAATGAGTAAATTTGAGATAATAATAAGAACAATTTAAAACTACAATTAGAAAAAGTTAATAAAATTTAGTGAATACAAACCAAAAGGTCAAATTATACAATGTTTAATGTCTTTAATTGACTTATTTGTATACAATATTCCTTATTCATCTTTATATATCGTAAAGGTAGATTGGATGTGTAATTTTCAATGATAGATTTAATTCACCATTTCAATGGTTCCACCATCATTATAATATTTTTTTTAGTTTATAGAGATATAAAATATATACACTATAAATTTATATAACATATGGTAATTATCCTGTAACTAATTTACAAAATAATATTTTAGATCTTTTTTAGCAGCTATAAATCTTGAGATTTAAAAGATAATGTTTAAGTTTGCTATAACCATAACCATAATATATACAATAATTATGATTATTTGAAAATTTTAAGCAATTAATACTATAGATGCACTTTATTTAAAGATTTATCATACCATTTATAAAACTCTTAAGAAATAAATCTCTTTTACAAATTTTTATTCAAGTTCTGTGGTTTAAATAATTATAATAAAATAAATTAAGATTTAAAAATAAATATTTATATAATGAAATAAACAAGAAGAATGTAATAAATAATGAAATAAAATTTCTATGCAAGCTATTTATGCGTGTCAAATGTTGAAAAAGTGTTACACGACCATAGAGATGCAGCCCTACAATGGTACAGGGTAAGGCGTGTTTACTTAAGGTCAGTAAAGTCATATCTGCACAGTGGGCAGGAAAGATTTTGATGAAACCATTTCATGGTGCATCTACCATGAAAAATATGCTTGGGATTGCATGGCAATTGTTTGGCAAGTTCTTCAATTGGAATTAATTCATGGAAAATTGCACATAACCATCCATCTCCGTCACCACTTGTAGCGACGAGCTCCCGAGAAATATCCACGGTTAAAGAAGAATCAGAAGCTGAATAGACAGCAGCTACACGATTAGTCTCAAAGCAAGGGATATATCTCGTTGTCATTTGACGATGAAGAGTAAATTCTTGAATTAAAATTTGTATAGAATTAGTGGTATTCACGTCCTCAAGGAGTTGCAACACCCGTTTATGAGATGAGAAACTACCACTCCATAATGTTTGCACGCTCAAAATATTTCCATCTCGGCGGCTTCAATCCTTTACTATTCGATACCAAACGGTAATTTTTTCCTCGGTTGTGACCCCGACGTCCCTCTGATCATTAGAACTCACTGAAGGCAATTCATAATCTTCGCTTGACTGATATGCTACTATGACTGCTTCTAGTCTATGCGTAGAATATTCCATCTCTCTAGTTCTCTCCAAAGCCAATTTTCGCCATACCATGTCTCTCTTTAACTCCGCGTTTAAATGTCTAGAAATCCTCTTATATATTTCTAGGGCGTGCCCCGCTCTCTCGCTGACCAGATCGGAATTGTTCGTTACCGTACGTTGTTCCTCCATCTAGGGCTTTTGAGTCGCTTATGAGAAATGACTAAAAGATCGCAATAGAAATAAAAAAATGTTTCACTATTAATCGCTTCTGAAAAACCAAACAAGAAGTTTTAATTTATAAATATGGTTGGGAATATACATAAAACGTTTCAGTGGCACAAACATTTGAATCATTGCGTTTCCCATAGGCCGACATAAACAAGAGTTTCCAAAGTACATGAATAAGGGAGTAGATGATCTTTTGATTCAAAGTGGGTCAAACTTACTCGCCTTTGTCCGGATATTTTTGTTGGAAGATATTTTATCTGACTTGAGTTTGAAGGATAGGTGCAAGATGACAGTCACTATTTTTTTGTTGGAAGATAGTTTATTTGATTTGAATTTGAAGGATAGGGGCAAGATGACAGTCACTATGGGAGCCTGTGTGTGGATTTTTTAGCTGGAAGATATTTTATCTGATTTGTATTTGAAGGATAGTGGCAAGATGACAATGACTATGGGAACACCCGACATGCACCCTGAAGAGAACATTCCTTAAGTGAACCATATGTCTCAGAGGGGCCTCTGCCTAGAATAGCTAAGTCCCACCAATCCCCAAACAGTTGGAATAAGAGGGCTTGTTTTAGAACCCCTTTCTCCAAAATTCATTAGAGTTGGACTTATAAGTATGGTTCAGTAATAATCATATTTGATCTAGTTTAAAAAAATCTATTCCTAGATGTTCCACATATCCCATTGAATTGTTTATTAGCAGCTCAACCACTATTCTTAGGTATGCCTTGTTATATATAAGACATTGATATGTATTTTTATGTTAAATATTTCCTTGGATGGTAGGGATGGAAAAAACTATCACTCCTAGCCTTTGGTCACATCTCTTGGCATCTCTAATTAACAAGAAGATTTTACCATGCAGTTAGATGTGCACCTATTCTTTCAATCCATGGTGGACGACAAGATGTAGGAAAATTAATTACAAAAATCCTCTCAGCAATTCTAAACACCACTTAATGAGGAACACATCAACGATCCCAAATCACCCAATAAAGTTTCTCTCTAATCAAGCCTCCCTTAAAAAAGGGTTGCATTGATATATTGAATAAACTCCTAAAGAGACTTTGAAAAAAAACATTCCTAGAACATGTGTTTCATTGTTTTCAACTTTAGGACAAGAGGGGAAAAATCAATTAGAGAGATAACCTTTAACTAGTCATGCCTTCTTAGAAAAACCCTCCTAAAACACCATCCATGGAAACACTTCAAATTAGTAACTAACCCTAATTAGCCACACACTATGAAGTCTCCTAATCCACCTTCTCTTTGCAGCTATAGATAACAGTTATGAACTAAGAGCAATTTTTTCTCATGTTGTTGATGAAAAAGGATGTACCTCATATTACAACAAGTAGAGCTAGAAGTTCCACTCAAAATCATGCCCAAAGAGACTAGGAATGTGAATATTCATTTTTAAAATGTCCTCTTACAAAATAGGCCAATAATTTCCATAATAATAAGTATGTCAATACAAGACAGGGAAAGCTATCGAGAAATAATTCTTTAGTCCTTACAAGAGAAACTACTAGCATCCCACAAATCGATCCAATAGAAAGTCCTCTTCTTACCCAATCGTCATACTTGAAAATAAACAAAACAATGTCGAAAACACACATGCCTTGCACTTTTCAACCTTAAATCATCCTACTCCCCTAATCTTATCCTATCCATCTAATTAACATCTAGCACTTCAGAAAGACAACTAAATTTCTCCCTAGATACATTTGATGATAAAGGACCCTAAGCCTTGGAAATTGGGAGGACATAAAATCATATAGCATAGACCAAATAATCCCTTGATTGTAATGTTGTAATATCCTCAATTTTGGACCTAACACTTATGGGCATGAGCCCCATTGATTATGATGTTACCTTGATATTTTATTTTGATATACTTTGTGAGAGACCCCACTGCATATGAAAATGATGATTTGTTTGATATATAGGGTGTAAGCCAATTGCATATGATATATATATGTTTATTTGGGTTGGGCGTGGACCCTGAAGCACATGGTTGATGAGATGTTTTTTGTTGAGAGACGAGATTTGGTGCACCTGGGTAAACTGATGTTTTCTCTTGAGCAAGAAGCTCTGGAGGACATGAGTGCAAGAGTGTAATATCCCGAATTTTGGACCTAAAAGTCAAATTAGGAACTAGCTGAAAGTTATTAAATTAACTATTAAAAGTACTAAATTAAATGGAAAGGGTTAAATCAAGAAATGGAGTAATTATGGATTTAACTGCCCCCTTGGCTGAAAAGTGTGTCTATAAAGTCTCAAGCCAAGGAAAGGATTGGGAGCTCATCTATCTTTTGGAGTCATTATTCTACCTGTATTATTTCTCAAGTGAATTCTTGGGGAACAATTTCCTCAAAGAAAAAAGGAGAACCAATCCGCACGTGCTATACGAGTTAGGGAAACCCTACCTTAGGAGCTCTAAGCTACTTGCATGTTGGAACCAGCTAAGGGGGATATCGATCGAAACCAGGAACGCTTACCGGTCATGGTTTGGTGGTTGTGTGGAACGTGGTAGTTCCCAAGTGATTTGGCCATCTATACCCCTATGATTGCTAATGCTACTTAATTGAGTGTGGAGGTTCATCAATTATTTAGGAGTTTCAAATTTACAAGTACGATGTCCTCGACTATCTATTTTCCTTTTCTAGAGTAAATGCTTATGAGATTATGCAAAGGTTTTTATTATATGTTCTAACTATAGGTCCTTTTGTTTTCCGTGTCAAATCTTTTAAGGGTTTACATTTTAGATTATAACCCTAGGCTGTAATTTATCTGCGATGCTAGACTTATCTACGGTTTATTGAGTTGGGTCACTTATCTAATTTTAACTCATGTATAAATATTTATCAAGGGATTTGCACCTTAGTTTTACTTTTGTACTATTTTTACTCTTTAAACCATGTTTCCTACAAACTAGGTTTTATTTCAAGTTTATTACATAGTTGTCCTTTGTCCTATATACTCAACTTACATATTTCATTTGTTAGTAGAGGCATGTTATAATTAAATAGACTAGTTCAGAAGTAAGTTTTATATCTAGAATAAAATCATAACACCCTTGATTAATCTATTAATTTAAAAAGCTTAACTAATAAATGATATATATATATATATATATTAACACATAGGAAATAGGAACTTAAATTCCAAAAGAAATCAATAATTTAAATACAATTAAAAGTTAACCATAAAACATCAAAGCTAAGATAAGAACCAACGAAGTCCTTTTGAGGTATGTATAAGTAAACAATGTCATAAACCAATTTAGAGACCAAATAAATTAGACCCTAAATGGTCCACGATATATAAATATCTATACTAATTACTTTTCCAAGTTCTAAACAAATACTATTATAATCAAACATTAAGAAGGTATTGCATAAAATATAACCCATACCATCTAAGACAATCATAATCTACATAATAAGAGTCGTACCCCATAAATTTCAAATCCCAACATAATAAAAAACCACAGTAGTTATTTCATACACAGAAATCATTAATAACCAAGCATTTGCATCGTGGTCGCGGGAACGAATCCTGTAGACACCCGTTTTCCAATTCACATACATAAATTACGATGCCCTTTACATTAAAAACCACCATAACATTAATACGCAGTAATTAACTTACAACATCCATATAACAAATAACCAACGCATCATTACCATATTAAATTAAGAATTATGTAAGTGCAACGAGGTCGCAGGTTGTAGGATAGAATCGTGTGGACAGTTTGAATGCCAAAATCACAACCATTGAAAATAATAAACCCTCAATACCCTAAACAACCCAGTGTAAACTCATGTAGGGTCCTAAATCTTTTAGAAAGCCACAGTGCATCAACTACACACATGTTGTAAACCCAACTTAAAATCACTACACAGTGGTCGTAAGACCTTTACAGATCCTTACGCCGTAAATCCATGGCCACGACCCATATATAAACTTCATAGTAAATTAAATAAACTATTTTATGCCCTCTCAACGAATCACTCCAAACAACAATTTTCCACACAGGGTTTACACCAATAGTATTCCTTAACCTTTTATTTACACATTAAAAACACCAACTGCAAGTCTCGATCTATTCATTATCGCAGCCACAATGGTGGTTCACAACACCATTCATGGTGTGGCCCCAGAAGCCATCAGCGCTGACTGTTTAGGTCATCAAAATAACTAATACAACCAACGTAAGTGAATTCCACACAAAACACATTTTATACACAGTAATTTGACACCATAATCAAGATACGCCGTCGTTCCTCTCGCCATTGCACCATTTGCAAGCAATGGTGTAGCATACCCCATATACCCCTAATACTCAAGCGTCCATGTGCTCCATAACAAGTTTGCATCATTAAGTTTAACTTGCACATAAATTGGGAGATCTTCCTTACTTTAACAGAACTAAGTAAGCCCGCTAGACAGGAAAAGACGTTTACCTCTCACGCAGTACATGGGAGAACTAGTCCCACCACTCCACCCACTTTGGTTCTAGAAAAAAAGTTAAGTTAGAATTCGGTATACAACATAAGCACCTGTAAAATAATAATGAAGTACATAATCAAAGCATCTAACATACATAGCAAAGCGTGAACATAAGAATCACATAGTCATCAAGGTTACGACATCATAATTACAAACAATAAACAAAGTAATAATCATAATTGAAGTAGGGGAGTAAGATGTAAGAACAACTTATGACAATTGAGTAGTACTATAGAGTATGACACTTTCCGCAAGTTTAAATAATGTTCGGATTAGGTTGTGTTTGACTAGCCTAATATTTTTTTTTCAATTTTTAGGGTCATTACAATTAGTGACCAATTTTTAAAGCTTATGTAGACGTTGCTAGAATCCACAAGCTCTAACAGCACATACACACAAAATAATTCAAAATGTAGAACCAAGTTTATTTTCACACTCACAAACGTTATATTTATATTTAAAAATATTGGCTTTTGCTAATTATATTTTTTTAAGATCAAATTCTAAGTACAATGCTTCATATGTAGTAGTTTACAAAAATTGATCATGAAAATCAATACTTTAGTATGTTACAAGTTTTGGGAGGGTTAAATAGAATGGAAAGTACACAAATGTATGTATTGAATAAGTTCCAAAGATACTAAACATAATATTCAACGATCTATGACATGGTCATATGTTGTTATAATGAAACATGTGTGCACTTAACTG
Organism: Pseudotsuga menziesii; assembly: GCA_001517045.1. Lineage (NCBI taxonomy): Eukaryota > Viridiplantae > Streptophyta > Pinopsida > Pinales > Pinaceae > Pseudotsuga > Pseudotsuga menziesii. The sequence goes on along the minus strand of LPNX011152872.1, from coordinate 25,260 downwards.
TCTTTGTGGAATTATAGGAAACGATAAGATCCAAGCTGTTAGCATAATACAAGATGTTATGGAACATTTCAGTATCCTTGAAACAAAAAAGTACATACATTTTAAATATTTTACAAGTTTTTTAATGCACTTTTAATAAACATTACCAATATTGAGATTGTCTCAACATCACAAGTGGCTAACTTTTTCCTCTTGGTGGCATTGTAATAATTTCCAGGTGTATCCTAAGCTTCATCTAGCATCCTTAAAACGAAATATACTATTAATCACATTATGTGTCACAAGACACAAATCAATACAACATGCACAAGGTGACAATTGTTTTTTTATTCAAAAGCTCTCTTAATCACTCTATCTAATAGGGTATTATGGTTCTTCAAGAAAAAAGAATGATACTTTGAAACATGTAAGGAATATGGAAAATGAGTAAATTTGAGATAATAATAACAACAATTTAAAACTACAATTAGAAAAAGTTAATAAAATTTAGTGAATACAAACCAAAAAGTCAAATTATGCAATGTTTAATGTCTTTAATTGATTTATTTGTATACAATATTCCTTATTCATCTTTATATATCGTAAAGGTAGATTGGATGTGTAATTTTCTATGATAGATTTAATTCACCATTTCAAGGTTCCACCATCATTATAGTAATTTTTTTAGTTTATAGAGATATAAAATATATACACTATAAATTTATATAACATATGCTAATTTTCATGTAACTAATTTACAAAATAATATTTTAGATCTTTTTTAGCAGCTATAAATCTTGAGATTTAAAAGATAATGTTTAAGTTTGCTATAACCATAACCATAATATATACAATAATTATGATTATTTGAAAATTTTAAGCAAGTAATACTATAAATGCACTTTATTTAAAGATTTATCATACCATTTATAAAACTCTTAAGAAATAAATCTCTTTTACAAATTTTTATTCAAGTTTTGTGGTTTAAATAATTATAATAAAATAAACTAAGATTTAAAAATAAATATTTATATAATGAAATAAACAAAAAGAAAGTAATAAATAATGAAATAAAATTTCTATGCAAGCTATTTATGCGTATCAAATGATGAAAAAGTTTTACACGACCATAGAGACGCAACCCTACAATGGTACAGGGTAAGGCGTGTTTACTTAAAGTCAGTAAAGTCATATCTGCACAGTGGGCAGGAAAGATTTTGATGAAACCATTTCATGGTGCATCTACCATGAAAAATATGCTTGGGATTGCATGGCAATTGTTTGGCAAGTTCTCCAATTGGAATTAATTCATGGCAAATTGCACATAACCATCCATCCCCGTCACCACTTGTAGCGAGGACCTCCCGAGAAATATCCACAGTTAAAGAAGAATCAGAAGCTGAATAGACAGCAGCTACACGATTAGTCTCAAAGCAAGGGATATATTTCGCTGTCATTTGACGATTAAGAGTAAATTCTTGGCTTAAAATTTGTATAGAATTAGTGGTATTCACGTCCTCAAGGAGTTGCAACACCCGTTTATGAGATGAGAAACTCCCACTCCATAATGTTTGCACGCTCAAAATATTTCCATCTCGGCGGCTCCAATCCTTTACTATTCGATACCAAACTGTAATTTTTTCCTCGGTTGTGACCCTGACGTCCCTCTGATCATTAGAACTCACTGAAGGCAATTCATAATCTTCGGCCGGTCTAATGTCATTTACAGTATCCCATATATTCTCGAACTCCCAGCGGCATCTGTCTCCTTGAGTAATACATCTATACTCTACCCCCGAGACACCTTCAGCCGTTTGTGAAACGCGGTCAGATTCGCTTGACTGATATGCTACTGTGACTGCTTCTAGTCTATGCGTAGAATATTCCATCTCTCTAGTTCTCTCCAAAGCCAATTTTCGCCATACCATGCCTCTCTTTAACTCCGCGTTTAAATGTCTAGAAATCCTCTTATATATTTCTCGGGCATGCCCCGCTCTCTCGCTGACCAGATCGGAATTGTTCGTTACGTTACGTTGTTCCTCCATCTAGGGCTTTTGAGTCGCTTATGAGAAATGACTAAAAGATCGAAATAGAAATAAAAAAATGTTTCACTATTAATCGCTTCTGAAAATCCAAACAAGAAGTTTGAATTTATAAATATGGTTGGGAATATACATAAAATGTTTCAATGGCACAAACATTTGAATCATTGCGTTTCCCATAGGCCGACATAAACAAGAGGTTCCAAAGTACTGGAATAAGGGAGTAGATGATATTTTGATTCAAAGTGGGTCAAACTTCCTCTCCTTTGTCCGGATTTTTTTGTTGGAAGATGTTTTATCTGATTTGAGTTTGAAGGATAGATGCAAGATGACAGTCACTATTTTTTTGTTGGAAGATAGTTTATCTGATTTGAATTTGAAGGATAGGGGCAAGATGACAGTCACTATGGGAGGGCCTGTGTGTGGATTTTTTTGCTGAAAGATATTTTATCTGATTTGTATTTGAAGGATAGTGGAAAGATGACAATGACTATGGGAACACTCGACATGCACCCTGAAAAGAACCTTCCTTAAGTGAACCATATGTCTGAGAGGGGCCTCTGCCTAGAATAGCTAAGTGCCACCAATCCCCAAACAGTTGGAATAAGAGGGCTTGTTTTAGAACCCCTTTCTCCAAAATTCATGAGAGGTTGACTTATAAGTATGGTTCAGTAATAATCATATTTGATCTAGTTTAAAAAAGCTATTCCTAGATGTTCCACATATCCCATTGAATTGTTTATTAGCAGCTCAACCCCTATTCTTAGGCATGCCTTGTTATATATAAGACATTGATATGTATTTTTATGGTAAATATTTCCTTCGATGGTAGGGATGGAAAAAACTATCACTCCTAGCCTTTGGTCACATCTTTTGGCATCTCTAATTAACAAGAAGATTTTACCATGAAGTTAGATGTGCACCTATTCTTTCAATCCATGGTGGATGACAAGATGTAGGAAAATTAATTACAAAAATCCTCTAAGCAATGCTAAAAACCACTTAATGAGGAACACATCAATAAATTTTCTCTCTAATCAAGCCTCCCTTAAAAAAGGGTTGCATTCATAGATTGAATAAAATCCTAAAGAGACTTTGAAAAACAACATTCCTAGAACATGTGTTTCATTGTTTTCAACTTTAGGACAAGAGGGGAAAATTCAATTAGAGAGATAACCTTTAACTAGTCCTGCTTTCTTAGAAAATCCCTCCTAAAACACCATCCATGGAAACACTTCAAATTAGTAACTAACCCTAATTAGCCACACACTATGAAGTCTCCTAATCCACCTTCTCTTTGCAGCTATAGATAACCGTTATGAACTAAGAGCAAGTTTGTTCTCATGTTGTTGATGAAAAAGGATGTACCTCATATTACAACAAGTAGAGCTAGAAGTTCCACTCAAAATCATGCCAAAAGAGACTAGGAATGTGAATATTCATTTTTAAAATGTCCTCTTACAAAATAGGCCAATAATTTCCATAATAATATGTATATCCATACAAGACATAGAAAGCTATCGAGAAATAATTCTTTAGTCCTTACAAGAGAAACTACTAGCATCCCACAAATCGATCCAATAGAAAGTCCTCTTCTTACCCAATCGTCATACCTGAAAATAAACAAAACAATGTCGACACCACACATGCCTTGCACTTTTCAACCTTAAATCATCCTACTCCCCTAATCTTATACTATCCATCTAATTAACATCTAGCACTTCACAAAGACAACTAAATTTCTCCCTAGATACATTTGATGAGAAAGGACCCTAAGCCTTGGAAATTGGGAGGGCATGAAATCATATAGCATAGACCAAATAATCCCTTGATTGTAATGTTGTAATATCCTCAATTTTGGACCTAACACTTATGGGCATGAGCCCCATTGATTATGATGTTACCTTGATATTTTATTTTGATATACTTTGTGAGAGACCCCACTGCATATGAAAATAATGATTTGTTTGATATATAGGGCGTAAGCCAATTGCATATGATATATATATGTTTCTTTGGGTTGGGCGTGGACCGTGAAGCACATGGTTGATGAGATGTTTTGTGTTGAGAGATGAGATTTGGAGCACTTGGTTAAATTGATGTTTTCTCTTGAGCAAGAAGCTCTGGAGCACATGAGTGCAAGAGCGTAATATCCCGAATTTTGGACCTAAAAGTCAAATTAGGAACTAGCTGAAAGTTATTAAGTTAACTATTAAAAGTACTAAATTAAATGGAAAGGGTTAAATCAAGAAATGGAGTAATTATGGATTTAACTTCCCCCTTGGCTGAAAAGTGTGTCTATAAAGTCTCAAGCCAAGGAAAGGCTTGGGAGCTCATCTATCTTTTGGAGTCATTATTCTGCCTGTATTATTTCTCAAGTGAATTCTTGGGGAACAATTTCCTCAAAGAAAAAAGGAGAACCAATCCGCACGTGCTATACGAGTTAGGGAAACCCTATCTTAGGAGCTCTAAGCTACTTGCATGTTGGAACCAGCTCAGGGGGATATCGATCGAAACCAGAAATGCTTACCAGTCATGGTTTGGGGGTTGGGTGGAACGTGGTAGTTCCCAAGTGATTTGGCCATCTATCTCCCTATGATTGCTAATGCTACTTAATTGAGTGTGGAGGTTCATCAATTATTTAGGAGTTTCAAATTTACAGGTACCATGTCCTCGACTATCTATTTTCGTTTTCTAGAATAAATGCTTATGAGAAACCCTAGCCTCAGAAACCACCGTAGACAGAGGTCATCGGGCAATGGATAGGAGGGAGAGCCCCCCCCCTAGCTAAAATCCCACGTCACGAATCCAACGGAATTAACAGTTCGTCGATCGGAGGCTCGAGCATCGATCTATGGTGAGTTGCGGGTCACCTCCACATACCGTTCACGGACACGTGGTGGACTTGGGCCTGGTGCACAAAAAACCTCACGGAGCGGCAATTTTGAATTCTGTCAACTCCTACCAGTTTGTTTGGGCATGGGAAATATGGCAATGCCAACCACATCCCCACCATCCGTGGCTTTCCAGCTTTGGCCCTCGTGTGCGTGACTGCATTGTCTCCTACTGAGCGAAACCCTAGCTTTAGAAACCACTATAGATGGAGGTCACCAGGAAATGGATAGGAAGGAGAGGCCCCCCCTAACTAAAATCTCACGTCACGAATCCAACGGAATCGACGGTTTGTCGATCGGAGGCCCGAGCATCGATCTATGGCGAGTTGCAGGTCACCTCGAGATACCATTCATGGACACCTAGTGGACTTGGGCCCGGTGCACAAAAAACCTCACGGAGCGGCAATTTTGAATTCTGTCAACTTTTGCTAGTGTGTTTGGGCATGGGAAATATGGCAATGCCAACCGCACCCCCACCATCCGTGGCTTTCCAGCTTTAGCCATCGTTGGCGTGACTGCATTGTCCCCTACTGAGCGAAACCCTAGCAAGTCTCGCTGA
>LPNX011152872.1:2500-18508 GCA_001517045.1 Pseudotsuga menziesii | reverse complement strand
AATGATGGGATTTCTTAACAAAATTTTGAACAATTACAAAGAAGGGCTTGTCTTCGTACACATCGATTGTTTCAAATTTTTTAATATATATATATATATCCCTCAAAACATAAGGTCATGTATTAATGTAGGTAGGGTTTGATGCTATTAACATAATTATTTCTTTTTTAAATAAAATATTATAATAATACTGAAATGGGATTAAATAATCATGCATTGACTGTAACGCACCATATATTTACTTAGGCATGCGAATTTTGGCATGTTCATTAACTTGACATACAAGAGAACTTTTGGCATATTTATAAAAAACATTATGGAAAATTTTGCATATCAAGAACACAAAATTGACATATTCATAAGAAACATACATGGGAAAATTTAAATTATGATACATACCTCATCATGCTAGATCCCACCTATTATCATACAACCAAGCCATCTTGATCATCTCTTATAACAATGGTCTCCATTAGTCTCTCGTGCTCTGTATCCGGTAAGAAGTAGCGTACCTTCGATGAATTTCGGCTAGCCATTGTTCGTACCTGGAGGTTTGTACCAATAATTAAGTTGGTAAAGTGATACACACTTGCACCTAGTTTGTAATCCCTGTAAACATATCCAGTTTTCTTTCTTGCATTGTTGTCATGTGTAAGGTATTCACCTTTAAAAACCATAGACCTAGTGGGGAAGTGGTTGTTTTCATCATCATTCATGGACATAATGAGGGTTTTCTTTCCCTCTATACAGCGTGCCAACCAGTAATCACCACCCCATTCACTATCTTTTGAGGAAAACACTGCACATATGTGTCCTGCATAGTATGATTGTAGGTATATGATCAAATATTTTTCGTGTGATACAAGTCCATTAATGTGAGTTTCAAGACTACGTAAATTTAACAAAAAAATGTTAAGGAAATGCATCATACCAGGTTGTACAAGGTTTGATACATGATCAAAATCTATAGAAATAGACGATTGGTCTTCTTCCAATGGAGTTAAATCAACAATTGCACGATGATCAAGTGGAAGTGATATGCGATCCCATCCATCAACCCAATCCAATGATTCACAAACATCCCAGTCACCATCACATCAAAGCGGGAAAAAACAAGCGAGTTTTCTAGTCCAAATTTCAAATACTGGGTTATCAGAACTTCGAACTGAATGAAAGCCACGAGTGCCAGTGACAGTCTTGCATTTCCATGCATGTGAACAATCTATGTCTACCACCTCCCCAAAAAATCTCTCCACATGTCTCTTTCTTGTGGATTCTGCTTGCATAGCTTATTCCTCTCCCATTACTGACGTGCACCACCTGACTATAGATTGATCATTTCAAATAGTAGATACTGTAGATAATTTCAATTCCTCTCTTCATAGGGCTGTTTTGACACATGCCCAAACACACTAGTAGGAGTCAACAGAATTCAAAATTGCCGCTCCGTGAGGTTTTTTGCGCATCGGGCCCAAGTCCACTAGGTGTCCCTGAACGGTATCTTGAGGTGACCTGCAACTCGCGATAGATCGATGCTCAGGCCTCCGATCGACAAACCATCGAATCCGTTGGATTTGTGACGTGAGATTTTAGTTAGGGGGGGGCCTCTCCCTCCTATCCATTTCCCAGTGACCTCCATCTACGGTGGCTTTTGAAGCTAGGGTTTCGCTCAGTAGGGGACAATGCAGTCACGCCAACGAGGGCCAAAGCTGGAAAGCCACAGATGGTGGGGATGCGGTTGGCATTGCCATACTTCCCATGCCCAAACACACTAGCAGGAGTTGACAGAATTCAAAATTGCCGCTCCGTGAGGTTTTTTGTGCACCGGGCCGAAGTCCACCAGGTGTCCCTAAAAGGTATCTGGAGGTGACTTTCAACTCACCATATATCAATGCTCGGGCCTCTGATCGATGAACCGTCAATTTCATTGGATTCGTGACGTGGGATTTTAGCTAGGGGGGGCCTCTCCCTCCTATCCATTGCCTGATGACCTCCGTCTACGGTGGTTTCTGAGGCTAGTGTTTCGCTCAGTAGGGGACAATGAAGTCACGCCAACGAGCGCCAAATATGGAAAGCCACGAATGGTAGGGATTTGGTTGGAATTGCCATATTTCTCATACTCAAACACACTAGCAGGAGTTGACAGAATTCTAAATTTCCGCTCCGTGAGGTTTTTTGCGCACTGGGCCCAAGTCCACCACGTGTCCTTGAACGGTATCTGGAGGTGACCTGCAACTCGCCATAGATCAATGCTCGGGCCTCCGATCGATGAACGGTTGATTCCGTTGGATTCATGAAAAGGGATTTTATCTAGGGGGGGCCTCTCCCTCCTCTCCATTCCCTGATGACCTCCGTCTACGGTGGTTTTTGAAGCTAGGGTTTCGCTCAGTAGGGGACAATGCAGTCACGCCAATGAGGGCCAAAGCTAGAAATCCATGGATGGTGGGGATGCGGTTGGCATTGCCATATTTCCCATGCCCAAACACACTAGTAGGAGTTAACAGAATTCAAAATTGCCACTCCGTGAGGTTTTTTGTGCACCGGGCCCAAGTCCACCACGTGTCCTTGAACGGTATCTGGAGGTGACCTGCAAATCGCCATAGATCGATGCTCGGGCCTCTGATCGATGAACCGTCGATTCCGTTGGATTCGTGACGTCGAATTTTAGCAGGGGGGGGCTCTCCCTCGTGTCCATTGCCCGATGGCCTCCATCTACGATGGTTTCTGAAGCTAGGGTTTCGCTCAGTAGGGACAATGTAGTCACTCCAATGAGAGCCAAATATGGAGGATGCATTTCATTCCAACAAAGGCCAAACTTGGAAAACCCTATCCCTAACTAGGGTTTATTGTTTAACATGCATGTCCCATTACCATAACCCTACCAAGGAAACCCTAATCCTAACCCTAATCTTATCTTACTCTCACAACTCAATTCAGAATCAATCTAATGTCGAACTGAACTTTTTCAAATCCGATGGACTTATGCTTCTATTCATGTTGATTAACAAAGTTGGTTCTCAGTCTTTGGATTCTATTGTAGTTCCTTTAATGCTGAGTGATTAGTCATTGGGTGCATGAGGTTTTTTGAATAGTGTTGTTGGTTGTTGATGAAATTTAAAGCACGTATTGCACTTTGTTTTATTAAATTACACTTGAGAATTGACTTAACTTGTAATTTAATGAATCGAAACTCACAATTTTTAATTAGATATATCCAATTGGTGTGCAAGTAGTGAGTTCATTGAAACCTTGAAATACATTGTATTGCACTTATATTTATGAAATTACACGAGAAAGAACTTTGATTTTAGTGTGCATGTATTGAGATCATTGAAACCTTTAAAGCATCAACTGCAAGTTCACAAAATTAATATATTAGCTCAAACTATACATATGTGTACAAAGAGGAAAATAAATGAAGAATTTATTACAATTAACCATATACATACATCACTCAAAAATCCACTGAAGACAACATCTGACGAAAGACCATAGCATGGACGACCACACGATGTGCACTCGTGAGGCTCAAAAGTAGGCTGGGAATGTGCTGATGGTGTACACTAGTAGATGGTCCTGCAGTAGATGGTCCTGCACCAGTGGGTGGTACTGCACTAGAAGATGGTCCTGCACCATGAGGACCTGGTGTATGTACCACACTAGGGACAGATGTCCCTTCCTCACCCATATGCTGAACCATAGTGCTATGGCGAACAACGGCCCGTACCAAACTCAAAAATGCCTCACGTGTCTGTGGAATAACATGATGTACAGATGGGACATCTGGCCCAGGAAACTTCCTGCGAGGTGCAGGGATAGGGCGATCAACATCTCGAAGCCTGGCATTCGGTCGGGTTTGGGGCATCCCCCCACCGATCCCCTGAAACGCCAATATATCAAAATAGTTAATGTGTTTACCCAACACGAACTCTGCATAAATCTTTCGAAGGAAGTACAACGGGATTTCCCTGTTGTTGTGTGGTGGAATATCAAAAACCATATACCATCTGTCCATCCAGTTATCAACAAATGGTTGATATGTGCACCACACGATATAGATATGTGGCCTATTTTCATTTGGGTTTTCCCCCGTGCGAAGGTCCCTAAACAATGAAAATATATGCTCTTTGGTGGTTTTAAACTTTTTTATTGCACTGTAGCTAATCCCATCAACGTACTCACGTCTTTTTCTTTCTCTATATGAAGTAATATCATATAGTATGTTGTTTGACAATGTGATAGTCTCAACAATTGCATCCAAAGTGGATGCAAAGGAACGTCGAATCCTATCACCACCACTAAAATTAGTACTCAAACCTCTCAACTGGGCAAGCTCAATCAATATTTCAGCATTGGGGTCCATAGCCGCAACTGAAATAAATTACGATGCCCTTTACATTAAAAACCACCAGAACATTAATACCCAGTAATCAACTTACAGCAGCCAGATAACATATAACCAACGCATCATTACCATATTAAATTAAGAATTATGTAAGTGCAAAGAGGTCGCAGGTTGTAGGATAGAATCCTGTGGACAGTTTGAATGCCCAAATCACAACCATTTAAAATAATAAACCCTCAATACCATAAACAACCCAGTGTCAACTCGTGTAGGGTCCTAAATCTTTTAGAAAGGCATGGTGCATCAACTACACACATGCTGTAAAACCAACGTAAAATCACTACACAGTCGTCGTAACAGCTTTACAGATCCTTACGTTGTAAGTCCATGGCCACGGCCCATAAATAAACTTCATAGTAAATTAAATAAACTATTTTATGCCTTGTCAACGAATCACTCACAACAACGATTTTCCACACAGGGTTTACACCAGCAGCCTTCCTTAACCTTTTATTTACACATTAAAAACACAAACTGCAAGTCTCGATCTATTCATTATCGCGGCCACAATGGTGGGTCGCAACACCATTCATGGTGTGGCCTAAGAAGCCATCAGCGCTGCCTGTTTAAGTCATCCAAATAAATAATACAACCAATGTAAGTGAATGACACACAAAACACATTTTATACACAGTAATTTGACTCCATAATCAAGATACACCGTTGTTCCTCTCGCCATTGCACCATTTGCAAGCAATGGTGTAGCATACCCCATATACCCCTAATACTCAAGCGTCCAAGTGCTCCGTAACAAGTTTGCGTCATTAAGTATAACTTGCACATAAATTGGGAGATCTTCCTTGGTTTAACAGAACTAAGTAAGCCCGCTAGAGAGGAAGAGACGTTTACCTCTCACGCAGTACATGGGAGAACTAGTCCCGCCACTGCACCCACTTTGGTTCCAGAAAAAAAGTTAAGTTAGAATTCAGTATACAACATAATCACCTATAAAACAATAATGAAGTACATAATCAAAGCATCTAACATACATAGCAAAGCGTGAAAATAAGAATCACATAGTAATCAACGTTACGACATCATAATTACAAACAATAAACAAAGTAATAATCATAATTGAAGTAGGGGAGTAAGACGTAAGAACAACTTATGACAATTCCGTAGTACTATAGAGTATGACACTTTCCGCAAGTTTAAATAATGTTCAGATTAGGTTGTGTTTGACTAGCCTAATATTTCTTTTTCAATTTTTAGGGTCATTACAATTAGTGACCAATTTTTAAAGCTTATGTAGACGTTGCTAGAATCCACAAGCTCTAACAACACATACACACAAAATAATTCAAAATGTAGAACCAAGTTCATTTTCACACTCAGAAACGTTATATTTATAGTTAAAAATATTGGCTTTTGCTAATTCTATTTTTTTAAGATCAAATTCTAAGTACAATGCTTCATATGTAGTAGTTTACAAAAATTGATCATGAAAATCAATACTTAAGTATGTTACAAGTTTTGGGAGGGTTAAATAGAACGAAAAGTACACAAATGTATGTATTGAAAAAGTTACAAAGATACTAAACATAATATTCAACTATCTATGACATGCTCATATGTTGTTATAATGAAGCATGTCTGCACTTAACTGTCTTTGTGGAATTCTAGGAAAGGATAAGATCCAAGCTGTTAGCATAATACAAGATGTTATGGAACATTTCAACATCCTCGAAACAAAAAAGTACATACATTTTAAATATTTTACAAGTTTTTTAATGCATTTTTAATCAACATTACCAATATTGAGATTGTCTCAACATCACAAGTGGCTAACTTTTTCCTCTTGGTGGCGTTGTAATAATTTCCAGGTGTATCCTAAGCTTCATGTACCATCCTTAAAAGGAAATATACTATTAAGCACATTATGTGTCACAAGAGACAAATCAATACAACATGCACAAGCTAACAATTGTTTTTGTATTCAAAAGCCCTCTTAGTCACTCTATCTAATAGGGTATTATGGTTCTTCAAAAAAAAGAATGATACTTTGAAACACATAAGGAATATGGAAAATGAGTAAATTTGAGATAATAATAACAACAATTTAAAACTACAATTAGAAAAAGTTAATAAAATTTAGTGAATACAAACCAAAAAGTCAAACTATACAATGTTTGATGTCTTTAATTGACTTATTTGTATACAATATTCCTTATTCATCTTTATATATCGTAAAGGTAGATTGGATGTGTAATTTTCTATGATAGATTTAATTCACCATTTCAATGGTTCCACCATCATTATAGTAATCTTTTTAGTTTATAGAGATATAAAATATATACACTATAAATTTATATAACATATGCTAATTTTCATGTAACTAATTTACAAAACAATATTTTAGATCTTTTTTAGCAGCTATAAATCTTGAGATTTAAAAGATAATGTTTAAGTTTGCTATAACCATAACCATAATATATACAATAATTATGATTATTTGAAAATTTTAAACAATTAATTCTATAGATGCAATTTATTTAAAGATTTATCATGCCATTTATAAAACTTTTAAGAAATAAATCTCTTTTACAAATTTTTATTCAAGTTTTGAGATCTAAATAATTAGAATAAAATAAATTAATATTTAAAAATAAATATTCATATATTGAAATAAACAAAAGGAATGTAATAAATAATGAAATAAAATTTCTATGCAAGCATTTCTATGCAAGCTATTTATACGTGTCAAATGATGAAAAAGTGTTACACGACCATAGTGACGCAACCCTAAAATGGTACAGGGTAAGGCGTGTTTACTTAAAGTCAGTAAAGTCATATCTGCACAGTGGGCAGGAAAGATTTTGATGTAACCATTTCATGGTGCATCTACCATGAAAAATATGCTTGGGATTGCATGGCAATTGTTTGGCAAGTTCTCCAATTGGAATTAATTCATGGCAAATTGCGCATAACCATCCATCTCCGTCACCACTTGTAGCGACGAGCTCCCGAGAAATATCCACGGTTAAAGAAGAATCAGAATCTGAATAGACAGCAGCTACACGATTAGTCTCAAAGCAAGGGATCTATTTCGCTGTCATTTGACGATGAAGAGTAAATTCTTGACTTAAAATTTGTATAGAATTAGTGGTATTCACGTCCTCAAGGAGTTGCAACACCCGTTTATGAGATGAGAAACTCCCACTCCATAATGTTTGCACGCTCAAAATATTTCCATCTCGGCGGCTCCAATCCTTTACTATTCGATACGAAACGGTAATTTTTTCCTCGGTTGTGACCCTGACGTCCCTCTGATCATTAGAACTCACTGAAGGCAATTCATAATCCTAAGCCGGTCTAATGTCATTTACAGTATCCCATATATTCTCGAACTCCAAGCGTCATCTATACTCTACCGCCGAGACACCTTCAGCCGTTTGTGAAACGCGGTCAGATTAGCTTGACTGATATGCTACTGTGACTGCTTCTAGTCTATGCGTAGAATATTCCATCTCTCTAGTTCTCTCCAAAGCCTATTTTCGCCATACCATGCCTCTCTTTAACTCCGCTTTTAAATGTCTAGAAATCATCTTATATATTTCTTGGGCGTGCCCCGCTCCCTCGCTGACCAGATCGGAATTGTTCGTTACGTTACGTTACGTTGTTCCTCCATCTAGGGCTTTTGAATCGCTTATGAGAAATGAGGAAAAAATCGCAATAGAAATAAAAAAATGTTTTACTATTAATCGCTTGTGAAAAACCAAACAAGAAGTTTGAATTTATAAATATGGTTGGGAATATACATAAAATGTTTCAGTGGGACAAACATTTGAATCATTGCGTTTCCCATAGTCCAACATAAACAAGAGGTTCCAAAGTACCGAAATAAGGGAGTAGATGATCTTTTGATTCAAAGTGGGACAAACTACCTCGCCTTTGTCCGGATTTTTTGGTTGGAAGATATTTTATCTGATTTGAGTTTGAAGGATAGGTGCAAGATGACAGTCACTATTTTTTTGTTGGAAGATAGTTTATCTGATTTGAATTTGAAGGATAGGGGCAAGATGACAGTCACTATGGGAGGGCCTGTGTGGGGGTTTTTAGCTGGAAGATATTTTATCTGATTTGTATTTGAAAGATAGTGGCAAGATGACAATGACTATGGGAACACCGGGCATGCACCCTGAAAAGAACCTTCCTTAAGTGAACCATATGTCTGAGAGGGGCCTCTGCCTAGAATAGCTAAGTGCCACCAATACCCAAACAGTTGGAATAAGAGGGCTGGTTTTAGAACCCCTTTCTCCAAAATTCATGATAGTTGGACTTATAAGTATGGTTCAGTAATAATAATATTTGATCTAGTTTAAAAAAACCTATTCCTAGATGTTCCACATATCCCATTGAACTGTTTATTAGCAGCTCAACCCCTATTCTTAGGCATGCCTTGTTATATATAAGACATTGATATGTATTTTTATGGTAAATATTTCCTTGGATGGTAGGGATGGAAAAAACTATCACTCCTAGCCTTTGGTCACATCTCTTGGCATCTCTAATTAACAAGAAGATTTTACCATGCAGTTAGATGTGCACCTATTCTTTCAATCCATGGTGGATGACAAGATGTAGGAAAATTAATTACAAAAATCCTCTAAGCAAAGCTAAACACCACTTAATGAGGAACACATCAACGATCCCAAATCACCCAATAAAATTTCTCTCTAATCAAGCCTCCCTTAAAAAAGGGTTGCATTCATAGATTGAATAAACTCCTAAAGAGACTTTGAAAAACAACATTCGTAGAACATGTGTTTTATTTTTTTCAAATTTAGGACAAGAAGGGAAAATTCAATTAGAGAGATAACCTTTAACTAGTCGTGCCTTCTTAGAAAAGCCCTCCTAAAACACCATCCATGGAAACACTTCAAATTAGTAACTAACCCTAATTAGCCACACACTATGAAGTCTCCTAATCGACCTTCTCTTTGCAGCTATAGATAACCGTTATGAACTAAGAGAAAGTTTATTCTCATGTTGTTGATGAAAAAGGATGTACCTCATATTACAACAAGTAGAGCTAGAAGTTCCACTCAAAATCATGCCAAAAGTGACTAGGAATGTGCACATTCATTTTTAAACTGTCCTCTTACAAAATAGGCCAATAATTTCCATAATAATATGTATGTCCATAAAAGACACGGAAAACTATAGAGAAATAGTTCTTTAGTCCTTACAAGAGAAACTACTAGCATCCCACAAATCGATCCAATAGAAAGTCCTCTTCTTACCCAATCGTCATACTTGAAAATAAACAAAACAATGTGGACAACACACATGCCTTGCACTTTTCAACGTTAAATCATCCTACTCCCCTAATTTTATCCTATCCATGTAATTAACATCTAGCACTTCACAAAGTAAACTAAATTTCTCCCTAGATACATTTGATCATAAAGGACCCTAAGCCTTGGAAATTGGGAGGACATGAAATCATATAGCATAGACCAAATAATCCCTTGATTGTAATGCTGTAATATCCTCAATTTTGGACCTAACACTTATGGGCATGAGCCCCATTGATTATGATGTTACCTTGATATTTTATTTTGATATACTTTGTGAGAGACCCCACTGCATATGAAAATGATGATTTGTTTGATATATAAGGCGTAAGCCAATTGAATATGATATATATATGTTTCTTTCGGTTGGGCATGGACCGTGAAGCACATGGTTGATGAGATGTTTTGTGTTGAGAGACGAGATTTGGAGCACATGGGTAAATTGATGTTTTCTCTTGAGCAAGAAGCTCTGGAGCACATGAGTGCAAGAGTGTAATATCCCGAATTTTGATCCTAAAAGTCAAATTAGGAACTAGCTAAGCGTTATTAAGTTAACTATTAAAAGTACTAAATTAAATGGAAAGGGTTAAATCAAAAAATGAAGTAATTATGGATTTAACTGCCCCCTTGGATGAAAAGTGTGTCTATAAAGTCTCAAGCCAAGGAAAGGGTTGGGAGCTCATCTATCTTTTGGAGTCATTATTCTGCCTGTATTATTTCTCAAGTGAATTCTTGGAGAACAATTTCCTCAAAGAAAAAAGGAGAACCGATCCGCACGTGCTATACGAGTTAGGGAAACCCTACCTTAGGAGCTCTAAGCTACTTGCATGTTGGAACCAGCTCAGGGGGATATGGATCAAAACCAGGAACGCTTCCCAGTCATGGTTTGTTGGTTGGGTGGAACGTGGTAGTTCCCACTTGATTTGGCCATCTATCTCCCTATGTTTGCTAATGCTACTTAATTGAGTGTGGAGGTTCATCCATTATTTAGGAGTTTCAAATTTACAGGTACGATGTCCTCGACTATCTATTTTCCTTTTCTAGAATAAATGCTTATGAGATTATGCAAAGGTTTTTATTATATGTTCTAACCGTAGGTGCTTTTGTTTTCCGTGTCAAATATTTTAAGGGTTTACATTTTAGATTATAACCCTGGGCTGTCATTTATTTTCGATGCTAGATTTATCTAAGGTTTATTGATTTGGGTCACTTATCTAATTTTAACTCATGTATAAATATTTACCAAGGGATTTTCACCTTAGTTTTACTTTTGTACTATTTTTACTCTTTAAACTATGTTTCCTACAAAATAGGTTTTATTTCAAGTATATTACATAATTGTCCTTTGTCCTATATACTCAACTCACATATTTCATTTGTTAGTAGAGGCATGTTATACTTAAATAGACTAGTTCATAAGTTTTCTATCTAGAATAAAATCATAACACCCTTGATAAATCTATTAATTTAAAAACCTTAACTAATAAATACTATTTTAGATCTTTTTTAGCAGCTATAAATCTTGAGATTTAAAAGATAATGTTTAAGTTTGCTATAACCATAACCATAATATATACAATAATTATGATTATTTGAAAATTTTAAGCAATTAATACTATAGATGCACTTTATTTAAATATTTATCATACCATTTATAAAACTCTTAAGAAATAAATCTCTTTTACAAATTTTTATTCAAGTTCTGTGGTTTAAATAATTATAGTAAAATAAATTAAGATTTAAAAATAAATATTTATATAATGAAATAAACAAAAGGAAAGTAATAAATAACGAAATAAAATTTCTATGCAAGCTATTTAAGCGTGTCAAATGATGAAAAAGTGTTACACGACCATAGAGACGCAACCCTACAATGGTACAGGGTAAGGCGTGTTTACAGTAAAGTCATATCTGCACAGTGGGCAGGAAAGATTTTGATGAAACCATTGCATCTACCATGAAAATTATTCTTGGGATTGCATGGCAATTGTTTGGCAAGTTCTCCAAATTGAATTAATTCATGGCAAATTGCACATAACCATCCATCTCCGTCACCACTTGTAGCGATGAGCTCCTGAGAAATATCCACGGTTAAAGAAGAATCAGAAGCTGAATAGACAGCAGCTACACGATTAGTCTCAAAGCAAGGGATATATTTCGCTGTCATTTGACGATGAAGAGTAAATTCTTGGCTTAAAATTTGTATAGAATTAGTGGTATTCACGTCCTCAAGGAGTTGCAACACCCGTTTATGAGATGAGAAACTCCCACTCCATAATGTTTGCACGCTCAAAATATTTCCATCTCGGCGGATCCAATCCTTTACTATTCGATACCAAACGGTAATTTTTTCGTCGGTTGTGACCCTGACGTCCCTCTGATCATTAGAACTCACCGAAGGAAATTCATAATCTTCAGCCGGTCTAATGTCATTTACAGTATCCCATATATTCTCTAACTCCCAGCGACATCTGTCTCCTTGAGTAATACATCTATACTCTACCCCCCAGACACCTTCAGCCATTTGTGAAACGCGGTCATATTCGCTTGACTGATATGCTACTGTGACTGCTTCTAGTCTATGCGTAGAATATTCCATCTCTCTAGTTCTCTCCAAAGCCAATTTTCACCATACCATGCCTCTCTTTAACTCCGCGTTTAAATGTCTAGAAATCCTCTTATATATTTCTAGGGCGTGCCCCACTCTCTGGCTGACCAGATCGGAAATCTTCGTTACGTTACATTGTTCCTCCATCTAGGGCTTCTGAGTGGCTTATGAGAAATGACTAAAAGATCGCAATAGAAATAAAAAAATGTTTCACTATTAATCGCTTCTGAAAAACCAAACAATAAGTTTGAATTTATAAATATGGTTGGGAATATACATAAAACGTTTCAGTGGCACAAACATTTGAATCATTGCGTTTCCCATAGGCCGACATAAACAAGAGGTTCCAAAGTTCCGGAATAAGGGAGTAGATGATCTTTTGATTCAAAGTGGGTCAAACTTCCTCGCCTTTGTCCGGATTTTTTTGTTGGAAGAATTTTTATCTCATTTCAGTTTGAAGCATAGGTGCAAGATGACAGTCACAATTTTTTTCTTGGAAGATAGTTTATCTGATTTGAATTTGAAGGATAGGGGCAAGATGACAGTCACTATGGGAGGGCCTGTGTGTGGATTTTTTAGCTGGAAGATATTTTATCTGATTTGTATTTGAAGGATAGTGGCAAGATGACAATGACTATGGGAACACCCGACATGCACCCTGAAAAGAACCTTCCTTAAGTGAACCATATGTTTGAGAGGGGCCTCTGCCTAGAATAGCTAAGTGCCACCAATCCCCAAACAGTTGGAATAAGAGGGCTGGTTTTAGAACCCCTTTCTCAAAAATTCATGAGAATTGGACTTATAAGTATGGTTCAGTAATAATCATATTTGATTTAGTTTAAAAAAAGGTATTCCTAGATGTTCCACATATCCCATTGAATTGTTTATTAGCAACTCAACCCCTATTCTTAGGCATGCCTTGTTATATATAAGACATTGATATGTATTTTTATGGTAAATATTTCCTTGGATGGTAGGGATGGAAAAAACTATCACTCCTAGCCTTTGGTCACATCTCTTGGCATCTCTAATTAACAAGAAGATTTTACCATGCAGTTAGATGTGCACCTATTCTTTCAATCCATGGTGGATGACAAGATGTAGGAAAATTAATTACAAAAATCCTCTAAGAAATGCTAAACACCACTTAATGAGGAACACATCAACGATCCCAAATCACCCAATAAAGTTTCTCTCTAATCAAGCCTCCCTTAAAAAAGGGTTGCATTCATAGATTGAATAAACTCCTAAGGAGACTTTGAAAAACAACATTCCTAGAACATGTGTTTCATTGTTTTCAACTATAGGACGAGAGGGGAAAATTCAATTAGAGAGATAACCTTTAACTAGTCGTGCCTTCTTAGAAAAGCGCTCCTAAAACACCATCCATGGAAACACTTCAAATTAGTAACTAACCCTAATTAGCCACACACTATGAAGTCTCCTAATCCACCTTCTCTTTGCAGCTATAGATAACCGTTATGAACTAAGAGCAAGTTTGTTCTCATGTTGTTGATGAAAAAGGATGGACCTCATATTACAACAAGTAGAGCTAGAAGTTCCACTCAAAATCATGCCAAAAGAGACTAGGAATGTGAATATTCATTTTTAAAATGTCCTCTTACAAAATAGGCCAATAATTTCTCGACAAGAAATTGGGAGGACATGAAATCATATAGCATAGACCAAATAATCCCTTGATTGTAATGCTGTAATATCCTCAATTTTGGACCTAACACTTATGGGCATGAGCCCCATTGATTATGATGTTACCTTGATATTTTATTTTGATATACTTTGTGAGAGACCCCACTGCATATGAAAATGATGATTTGTTTGATATATAGGGCGTAAGCCAATTGCATATGATATATATATATGTTTCTTTGGGTTGGGCGTGGACTGTGAAGCACATGGTTGATGAGATGTTCTGTGTTGAGAGACGAGATTTGGAGCACCTGGGTAAATTGATGTTTTCTCTTGAGCAAGAAGCTCTGGAGCACATGAGTGCAAGAGTGTAATATCCTGAATTTTGAAACTAAAAGTCAAATTAGGAACTAGATGAAAGTTATTAAGTTAACTATTAAAAGTACTAAATTAAATGGAAAGGGTTAAATCAAGAAATGGAGTAATTATGGATTTAACTGCCGGGCTGATGCACAATCATGTACTCCTTTAAGGACACTTTAGATGCCGCATAATACTGGAATAAATGGAAAACTCTGATTTTAGGTGACAATTAGGGGTACTTCCCTAACTTATTTGAAGATGAACTAAAAAGAGAAAAGATAGGTAATTGAATCAGATTTCATAATATATAGGGTTTATGCAGAGAAAGTGTGTGCAAATGATTATAAAATTAGTTTCCTTGAAAGTGGGTTTTCAAATTTTCAGCACATCTTAACATATATGTTTGTGCGGGTGCAGCAATATATGAGGTAAATGATGTCCATTTGAGATAAAATCTTGCAGACATATAAAGGACATATGGGCCTAGTGCAACACTATTTATTCGGAAATTTTCATGAATTATTTTTTTTATTATTAATTATTGAAGTCAGAAAAGCTTGAAATTAAAACCTTATGTGCGGGTGCAACACTTTAGGGGAAAAAATTAATGAAATCCTTGATTTCTTAATATAAGATCACAGAGCTTGATCTCATCTAGTGCACCATATAGTTTTTATGGGAAATGGTGATGGAAATCGAAAGTTATATAAGAAACAATCGATGTATGTATTCTCGAAAACGAACGTGTGTCATTTAGAAAAATAATTATAAATAAATAAAACATAGTTTTGTAGGAAAAAATTATATATTCAGAATCGTCATTTCTTACTCTACAATATCGTACATTTTCATAAAAAAATATTGTGTATGTCATATCAAAATAGGGATCTAATATGAGCATATTGATAGAGTTCTAAAAGACTTGAGCAATAGCCCTGGTTGATTTGTCCTAGCCATTGGGTTCGGTATTCCGAAGCTGCTTCCAAACCCAATGCCAAACCTTAATCCCGCCAAATATTTAAATATTCAAATAACGCATATGCGATATAACGCATATGCGATATAGCCTATCCATATCGCATGTGCGATATAACGCATATGCAATACATAGAATTACATTCATCAACCTCTACCTCATGTCAACTTCTAACCAATGTTCCATTAATATCAACTAATTAAATATCATATAAACCTCATGTCAACTTCTAACCAATGTTCCATTAATAAAAAAATTATCAAGTGGAAGAAGAGATGCATATTTTGGTAGACATTGAGTATATAAAGGGAGAGATTAGACTTCCAAATTTTGTATATCCTTCTAGTGAAGAGGATCTTATGGTGCAAGTTGTTAAAAAAAAATATATATGTCCTTCATACCAACCAGCATCATGGCTAGTGCACTCCTAATATTTATGATTAAGGGAACAAAGTGTATGATCTCCTAATGAATTTTTGCAATGTCATATATTTCTTACATCATCATCATCATAATCCTCATCCTCATCATCATCACGTTCATCATCCTCATGGTCATCATCATAATCATCATCATCATCATGGTCATCATCACCCTCATCCTCATCGTCATTCTCATCATTATCTTCATCGACACCCTCATCCTCATCATCATCATCATGGTCATCATCATCACCATGGTCAGATCATCTTCATCGACAGCCTCATCCTCA